>JAQGBJ010000982.1:0-28545 GCA_034698345.1 Sphaeridia pumilis | reverse complement strand
ACCTGTGCGATCTGAAGTCTCGTGGACATGATAAATCCAAGCTACGCCAGTTCTTTGTACTGCTCTGAACCTTTTCACCATAACGTAAAACAACAGATTACTTAGAAGACTGTCATATGTCAAAATCCAAATTGTAGCAGAAAGTGTCTCAAAGTCAAAAGCGTCGCTGTTGATCATCATCCGTCAAGTAAATGTCTTACCATACGCTTATTCGCCAGATTCAACATCTACTAATTTTAACGCTTCTTTCATCTTACCTGTTGCACCTGGGTTTGCTTTGCGTTTTGACCTTGACGTGCCTGCACAAGCGCAGTCTGATCCAATAAATCCCACGATTTTTGTCTTCGTCCGGTCGGTGATTTAGGGCTCCATGCCATTGCTTCGTTTGATGATGCCAAATGCCGCGAGAGGTGATGACGAACATGACAACGACTTCTAACTTCCTCAGAGACAGACACAAGGGCTCCAAGGTAGGCTACATTTTCTCGGCTCACTTCAAATTTGTCTTTCTTGGTAGTTTTGGCCACAATGCCGAGCAACATCGTCAGAATACGCGTAGTCCGGGATACTGTAGTTGGAGTGGGATGTCTGAACCCTTTTAACAAATGACCGACCAAGGCGAAATGGAAATTTGCTGGAAATGGAACAAAATCATGTTTCTTGTCCCAGTTTGAGCATTTAAGGCGGCAATGGAGGCTTTAAGTAATGTTCTTACTTTTAAATGAAAGGCAGACAGAGTGGTCCAACTGCTTAAAGTGCCATTCAAGAGGCTCTCTAGTCACCAGCATTATTTGATCCAAGCTCTTGTCTTCAAAGGTTCCTTGCGAGTCTAGTGTATGGAGATTCTGTTCCAACAGCGCCAATCCGGATGCGTACAGCGAAACTTCATCGAGCTGCAGGACGGAAATAGCTACCCAAAACATCATGCAGTGGATTGGACTATCCTAGAGGGTTCAAACTCAAGTTCAAATTAAACCGTTCATCTAAAATCATGTAGGTTTGAATTGCAAGTACGTACCGGACGCAAGAGAGGCAATAGTCTTGTCAAGCACATGACAATAGCTTCAATGAGGACAATATCGTTGAACTTCTCCAGAGCCTTCACAAGTATTCTAAGCAGCTGCTTAATTTCGTAGTCAGTGATGGATTTGCTGATGCAACCAAACACAATCAATGCCCGAGGCTGCAAAGCAGGGTTGTATCGATAGGCGAAACACCTAGACAGTTGTGTCCAGCATTGCAACCAATCACAGTCAGGAATGTCGCGCATGCATGCCTAAAATCAATATAGTTTATGATAAGTCCGATGTTTCTGAACTGGATACTTCTGTAGTATGTTGATTCATACCTCTAAAATTTCCAACAAGGCATCTGCAATTACTTCAAGCGAAGTCAAAGCTAGCCTTTCTCGGTCAAGTGGGGAGAAATGGCCTAGCCATCGGTCTCCTGCAAGTCTGTATGAAGAACGGAATGCGGTCACGGCCGCTGATTTGACCTTGCTGATTCCAAAAAGAAGGTAGAATTTCGGTAGCGAAAATTCATCCAAGCTCATTCGCAAGACTCGGTGGGTTTCCTCTGGAAAATTCAGAATGTAATTTTTACAGGAGATCCCCAGTTATAAGTTTCAAGAGAACTGTTGAAGGTTTACCTGAAAACTGGGGTTGTGTGCAGGTACAAAGAGAATGTATAATGTTTATCACAAGTCCATGTATTGAGGCTCTCATGGACACAGATCCCGTGCAGACTAGAAAGCACACTATGTGTACGAGGTACGGCAAGTGGTGGGCCACATCTAGACAATTGTTGAACGACAACATGAGTAAATATCGGGCTAAAATGGCTATGTCGTCCCACATCAGATGCTGTTCAAGGGTTGAAACAGGCGAAGTACACGTCTTTTCAAGGACTCGGCTCAGTCTTCCGATAACTTTCCGAGACACAAGTTGCACATTTGCCGAAGACAGAGCTACAGATGTGTCAGCCATGGTTTCTGCTTGCAGCGAGCCGAGACCACCAGTAACGCTGCGCTTTATAAAGCTGTCCAACACCATGTCAATCAAATCTGGAATTTCTCCTAAGCACCCCCAAATCTTGGCCTGAATGGATGGGTACATTTGCGATTCCTCGATGGTACACGAAATTAGCTTATCAAGGATTGCAGCTACTTTTTGCTTCTTCATGTCGTCCGAGTGTTTGCAAAATTTCACAAGGTTTGATAGCCACGGGGTTATATATTCCAAGCATAAATGCTTTAACTCTATCGATGATGCACTAAATCTGCAGGCCAACACAATAATGTTAGTATAAATTCAAATGTTTAATTTGCTTTGTCATTACCAACTTACCCGTGTATGCATTCCTCCAAGAATTCCAGTGTCAGTCTTGGTTCGTTGTGAGCAAGCTTTTCAGAAACGCTCTTGATGAACAACGTGTTGTTTGAAGGAATACACAATCCCCAAGTTTCCAAAAGTTGACCCTGTAAAACAAATTGACCCGTTACTCTCATCCATAACTCAGAACAGTCGTGAAAATTCTTGATGCATACCTCGATTTTGAGATCAAATGTTGCAGTCAACGCACAAAGCAAGTTATAAGCTGCAGTCCTCAAATTGGGATCCGATGATCCCAAATTTAGCAACGCCATGTTCAGCAAAGTGCCAGGTACATCCTTTGGTCTAATTTTTTGATGAACCGTCACAGAGTCCTTAAGCCATACAAATAGTCAGAATTTTTAGATTTTCATTCCAACATGTTCAAACTCATTTAGAAACTTACCGGCTGAGACAGCTCCCATCTGTTCCTTATGTGTATTACAGCAGTTACGATCGAATCACAGTCGTTATGAATGAACGACAACGGTCCTGATTCATTTGCTATTGTCAACGTAAACTGATTGTCATCCACTAAACAGACTTCTTCTATTTCAGATGCGTAGTAAACGTCGTTCAGTAATACTGAGTTAGCCAACACTTTCGTTTTTTCCGCCGATGTGATTTGAATAGCAGTAGGTCCGACTTTGATTGTAACCTTTGTGTCCTTATGCGATAGCTTTAGAGCATTGTGAAATACTTTCAGATCTTCCTCTAATGATAAAGTAGCACCAGGTAATTTCTGCTGATCTACATCGATATAGTCAGCCAACCTTGCAGCCGAGTCCAGAAATATCAATTTTCGATTATTCTGCAATACATTAATCGTTAGTCCAGCCACGAATTTAAGATCAAGTAAAATAGACAAAGTGCAATTACCTTTAGAGGTGCTAGCATACGATCGTGAAACTTCGTGTACTCTCGCACCCACGAATCGCAATTGTAAATATACACCGCAGCCAGATTCTCGTAAGCAACTTCAGGTAGTACTACAAACCATTTTTGCAGGTACTCTGTTCGGAAACGATTGTCGGAGCAAGTGTGGGTAAAGTCCACCACGAGTTCAAAAGGTTTGTGGCAGAAAGGTTTCAATGTCAATATCACATGATAGATCAGTAGGTCTCCGTTAGTTTCAGCGATTCTGTAAGTAATGAGGCAAAATGAAAACCGGACGCAATCAAGGCCTCATTGTATTTGCAGAATTATGTCTCACTTGTATCGTCGAGCGACGTAATAGAAAACGGGATAGCCGGCCTTAGACGTTCCAGCTTGGTAGAAAATATTCAAAGACTTAATCGACTTGAACTCGTCTTTCTCATGCATATTGTGCTTTGACATGATCTCTTCGAACTTCGTGGATGTCATGTCCATTGAACTCCATCTTGTATAAGACGAAAACAAGAGGCTGCAAAGCAAGAGAGAAGAGTTAGTGTACAATGCGAAGAGTCTGAAGCATAGCAAACGAAATATTGGTATTACTGGGAGTCCACAGGTTTATGCTCTGGAGGTCCTAAATATGCTAACAGTGTAGCCATCTTGTCAAATGGCCGTCTTCCAACTGCTTTATGATCTCTAGATGATGATAAGTAATCCCCGATCTTCTCCTGATGAGTCCACAGAAGCCGGTGCAAAGCAACCACATTTGCGTCGCTTACAAATGACAGGCAGTGAGGTCCACCTACAACAAAAACTAAATAAGAACTCTGAGCGAGCGCGAAATCTCTTCAAAATCATCCTTACCTTGATCTACACTTTCACAGTCTGAAGCAATCTGGACAAAGAACCTTCGATCTGCTTCAAAATTTGTTCTGACAAAGTCGTTGAAGGGCAACATGTGTTGTTCCTTAGAAAACTCCACATGGTTGGCAATGTTCTGCAGGATCTTTGATACTAGCATTAGCCCGCGCTTGATCTTTGGTGGGGGTTGGCGGTCAACGATGCCCATTTCATAAGGGCTCACGATAGCGGGATTGATGAACCGTAAGAAAATTACAGTTCCAACTGCACCCATATTATTCTGGGGCATTTGTGGAAACCTTTTCGTCAAGACCTGGTATAAGCAGTGACACATGCTCCGAAGTTGGGGTGGAAACCTGAAAAAAAGCTTTCATTAGGGTCATAATCTCGGAAGTTGCCGAATGTGTGCCACAAGTTACGAACCTTTCCGCTGACGACACAATGGTGTCAAAAACTTTCTGTGTTAAAGCTACGAGATTCTGGCGATTGGCTTCGATATCCTCGGATGGATCTAGCCTGGCAGGGTCAACTTCGAATGATAGCGTCGTTTCACTTAGCAGAGGCCGTATCTGAGGTTCTAAAAGCCCTTGCAGGTAAGAGGCTCCGTAAATTTTGAAGCAGAAGGCCATTATTTTAGAGGCCAGTGAGTTTCCTCGGAACAGTGTTTGCATACAGTCTGACGCTTCCACTTCTCTGTAGAACATATTCCAGAGCAGAGGTGACAACAGGTGTTTGGCGTCAAATAGGGTCACAAGAACTCGAGCAAGTTCGTCCTGAAAATTGAAAGAACATTTTGTTAATCAGCTGTCAATTTCCAAATGCTTGTAGCCTATCAAAGATGTCCATACCATTTGACTCAGCGTTACTACATTGGCGAGGGCCATGGCAATAGGAAGTTCCCCTACAAAAATAATAGATAATGATCATTTTTGTTATCTACAACAAATGTCGAAACTATGATCTATGATGAGCGTACCTTTATCTCCAATCATTGTTACTAGCTGCACAAGTTGCTCGAATCTGTCAGCAAGGACAGTTTCTGCGAGGGTATCAAACTCAGTACCCTGCTGCAATATTTTTGTGAGAACCTGCAATGAGCAACCAAAAACATTCAAACCCATTCCGATGAAGTTTAGTGATTCCACATGAAACCATCTGAATGAACTAGACGGACCTCCATAAATGCTGCCCGCGTTTGCAAATCCGGGTGATACCCTAGCGAGATGGAATGCATCAATCCAGAATCGATATTCGCGTTCAAGAGATTCGACATGGATTGAATGGTAGCGTTACGAAGGGCGTTCAGTTTGTTTGCATGTGCAGCTTTCGGGCCTTTCTGCTGGTCAATGTCTTGACCGTCCGTACAATCGTTCAGCAAATTTTTGAACAACGTGAAATACCTGCAAAAACATAGTGTTTTTAAATTTCTCTATTCTGTAACATACTGCCTATAAAAACACTTAAGACAGAACTTACTTCAAAAACAACTGAGATTTTGCTTCCATCAGATCTCCACGATCAGATTCTTCGGGTTGAAGAGGCAAGCCTCTAAGTAATGATGCGACCGCTTCCATGCAAGCCTGTAAATACATCCGGGTTTGATGCCACTGAAATATATTCTGATTGTTTTACATTTATCTCACTTTACCTGATCCAAATCGCGCGTAATAAGCGATACATCAGTCTGTGAAGGGGGCACTATTTGGTGCGACGTGCCCATCACCCAATCAGTTAAGTATTCCACGAGTTTATTTCTAAACTTCATTTCTTGTCTAAAAGCGAGATCATCTCGACGGTTCATCATGGCCTCCACGAGCTGGCATAGTTTGGTCCTTATGTGTAATGCATGAACCGTCATGTCGATATGTCTTACATACCTGCCAGTAGCAAGGAACAAAATGAATTTCAGAAGCATCTCAATATTTTCAATCAACTGACACTTACCTGACGATAGCAAGCATCATGCTTTCGATACTGGTAGCCCCTAGATGTTCTGAAGGCTGGTCAATTTTGCTGTCCATAACATTCTTCATGATAAAGATGATATGCTCAATAAATTGAGTATTAATGTCCGTGACGATGACCTAATAACAAGAGATCAGTGAACAACTGCGCTTTCAGGCGTCCGCAAAACTTGAAGAAATTCTCAACTTACTTGTCCTTGTTGGTCAAAAAACTTTTCCACAATTACTTTAATTTGGTCAAACAGAATCGGGTATAATGCAGGAGCCATTTCATGTCCCACGAGTTCCTTGACGTGCTTCTGAATCTGTGCTCCAAACTTTTCATTCGGGCAGACAAGAAGCCTCAGGAGCTGGCCAACAAACCTACGAAAGAAGACCGTGAGTTAAGCGATTTTTCTTTGCATGGTGAACAGACTTGCTGAAAAACTTACTGAGTAACTGGACAGTACTGCATGTCCTGAGATGCAAGCACACTAGATTTCCGAGAATCTAAGGACATCGTTGAAGCAGAAGCCAACGGTGCTCTAGCCGGACTTTTGCGCTGCAGGCACACGCCCCCGAGTGCACATAAGAAACCGGTCATGTTGGCCCATTCGTTGATTTGGTCCTACAGAAAGATTCTAACGTTAGTCATCTGAAAAGTTGAGTTCTACAAGTTTTCCAGAAAAACATTTTTTACTTCTAAATCATGGTCAGAGAAGTGGTGTGAAGCTCTTCGTTTCCCTCGATGGTGGAACTCACTCATGCCTGGACTGGGTTCATCTTGGCCTGTCTTGCCTTTCGGATACTGAATGAATCCCTTCGTACTAGATTCCCAGTGCATGAAGGTTTCCTCCCAAGCCTATGAAAACCAGTCAATTTTAGTACCAAGTTGACTGTCATCATGAGACCTAACCAAGCATATGTTTCTTCGCTTTACCTGGAGAACTCCAGTAGTGCAATGGTCAATTTTTCTCAGCAGGGCCATGATCCGTTTCTGGAGGGCAGCACGACCTACAATTTAGAGCCGTGGATTAGACGTAAATTTCGATTGGGAAGCTCCTTCTCAGATTGGCTAGCTAAATTACAACTTCACAAGACAGCTAATCTAAAATGAATTGTTCATAGACCACATGCGCTTGTACCTTGGTGATGCTCACGGCAGTAAACTCTAGAATCCTGGTTAGCTTTACATAAATACACAAAATTCTGTTACACTATCCCTATTTCCGTTTTACTACGAAACCCAATGTGACTAAATCATGGAATCCTCACTTCTTTTTCAAAGCTGACCCTTGATAAACTGATAAAACTCTTACCGGTTGTTAGTACAAGTGATGCATTTGCCAATTCCTGGTAGATTTGATAGTTTGGCAACATGCAGGTGACTGTTAATTCATCTTGGTTGCAGCGGATGTCAGCTTCTTCACACAGAAGCAGAAAGCATGACATTGCTATCGGAACTGCTTCTATTTCAATAGCCCACAGGTACATAAAGAATACGACCTGAAACCAAAGCAGTGTTACAATATTCGGAAAAATACACTCAAGAATACATCGAATGCGCTCACTTCAAGTTTGATATGTGCCTGCCGACAGATTGCGATATGACTTCCCACGTTTGCGTAGTCCTTGTGTTTAGTCAGAAATACGTTACGACAAACCAGTATCTCCCTCAACCATTTTAAAATATCAGTGTAGTTCATTATCAGATGTTGTATTAGCTTCTGTGATATGGAGAATAGCACCTACCGAATGCAAAAAGTCACGTTAGTCATAAGATCGAAGTTTAAGAAGTAGGGTAGGTCTGCATAACTTGAGCTTACTTGAGACGAGACATCCCAAAAAGTGTTAATAGGTGCTTCTGGGTTCCACATTTCAATTTTTTCGGCTCGATGCAGAACCAGTAGGGCTTCCATGGCTTGCTGTGCCACGTCTGTCATCGAGGTTTGGTGCACTAACGACACGAGTCCATTTATCAACTCCAACGTCGAACTTTGTATTTCATGCCCAGCTTTCCCTTGGTTCTGCAACAACATTGAATTTAGTGTAATTCTCTGGCCCTAACTACTTGCTTCTGTCTTCAAAATGTCAAACTTACATTTAGCATCAACATTGGGTCAGCGTAGATGAGTCTGACCATCCAATATAACAGGTTTCTGTAACTTGCAGGATCCTCGGAGAACTTCTCCTTGAATTTTGTACTCACTTTTTCTTTGAGAGTAAGACCCTACGAAAAAAGATTGTAAAGAACACGAAGCAATAAAAGCAAAAATACCATATTAAGCAACAACGCCAAGTTTCCAATCGTAACTCACATGACAGATTCCAATCTGTAACAACACAAAGCAACAGTTATGACAATTGCATGATTTACCCCGCATGATTTTCAAAATAATTCTAGCAACGTACATGTATCATCTTCAAAGGTGTGTGAACTACGCAGGCTTGAGACACCTTGTTCAACGTTTCCGTAAACATAGCCCTGAGCTCAGATGATTTGTTGTATACGATATCAATTTGTGGCCACCAAGGCAGCCTCGTTTGAGTAATGATCCTGAAAAAAATATGCATTTGATACTATTCTTGAGTTAGCACACCTACTAGCAATTCTGAAACTTGTTGACATACTTGTGTAGCGCACTGACAAGTACGAAATGGTATGTAGCAGGAGAATTTGGATTCAGGCAGACTTTCAATGGTTCATTGTTATGAGGATTGATTCGAAAACACGAAACAAAGCAGTCAATCATGAGCTCAATATCCTGAGCCGCTGAAGTTTGGCCTCTGGAGAAGGGTTTACTGGGATTAAATAGCAACATCTGAAAACATAGCTGTTAATTAGAAATGTTCATGTCCGTAGCTGAAAGGAAACCCGATTTGTACTTCACCTTGAGGTCATTGAAGACAGCTTGGACTAGAGTAAACACGACGTTATTTCTGTCATAGATATTGATATACGTAGATACCTTGAGCAAATAAAAAAATAACGTTATAAAATAGTATGGTGATTGGTGACATCAGTGCGCTCTTTGTCTGAAACTCACTTTGCACAATTTAACAGCGGTAACAGCAGCTGCTTCCGTGAGCTGTTTGGACGAGCTATGTGGTAACAAAGCTTTCTTCAGACTATCTATGAACTGTTTCTTCTTACAATGCTTCGGTGAACAAGGTGCACCGGCATCAGCATTGACGATTTCTTCTAGTACTTTCTGCAATGAAAAATATTAAATATATTCGTAAATATTAATATTGCTAACACATGTCAATCACAAGGCTCGTAGGAAACTTACAGGTGACAAGACCAACAACATAATCTGAAGGGGCCACACAGCGGCCCGTCTTTTGTTGTTTTCAGCAAAGTTATCCAACTGCTCGAACAACATCTCACAACTTTTTGACAACTCCTCGCACGGGTTTTTCTGCAAAATTCCACAAACGTATTGGGTTAGCTCGATTCAAACGAATCATTTGTTCAACCTCTATGCCTCACCTGTAGCTCGGCATATTCATGTGGGTATGTGTCCATCCAATTCCAAATGGCTTTCTCAAGGGAATTCATCAATACTGCATGGGCACCTTTCTTCAGCATTTTGAATTTCTGTACACACTCTGCAATTCCAACAACAACTCATATTACTCGAACCGCAACATAATCCCGTATTCATACTCGAATTCACGCTAACCATTTAGTAACTTATTCAGCCTCTGGAGATCCAAACTAATATGTTGTATCAACTCAATATCAGCATAGTCCGGGTTTTCTTCATTGCACGTGCTAAGTTCCTGTAGCCTCGCAGAAACTCGATTGAAAACAGCATTAAAGTTATTTACAGACAGAGCCAATAAAACTCTAGACGCAAGCAGTCTCAGTTGTACAACCATAGGATTTTCTGCAGGGAGATCTGCAAAACCAAAATCATAATCACATCACAGTGCCAATTATCCACTTCTTCAGAAACCAGGCCTTTCCCACAGAAACCAGCCCCACACTTGACAATGTAAACGTCAAGTGCCAAATTAAATCATATGCAACCAAATCAAAAGAATCTTTCCAATTACCACATTGCTCACCAATAAACTGACACACTTCTCTCAACAACAGCTTGACGTTCATGGCTTCATCGAACCGCGTAGTATCTTTGGGTTGGCCACTCAAGCACTTTTCCAACGTATCTAGTACTATCAGTAGACTTTCGTAGTAATTCTTCTCAAAATCTGGTCCGTGAGGTCTCGATGATGACAGAACAGTCACAAACTAAAAAAACAAACATCAACATTCAGTAAGCACCAAGCACCTATCCTTCATTTCCCATACATTCTCAGCTCGCCTAGACTTACTGTTTCGTTAACTTTCTGCAAAATCTTTGTCAACCCGGATATCAC
Source organism: Sphaeridia pumilis (assembly GCA_034698345.1). Classification (NCBI taxonomy): domain Eukaryota; kingdom Metazoa; phylum Arthropoda; class Collembola; order Symphypleona; family Sminthurididae; genus Sphaeridia; species Sphaeridia pumilis. The sequence goes on along the minus strand of JAQGBJ010000982.1, from coordinate 18,110 downwards.
GAGGGAGAATCGATAATGCGAGATGTAAATCAAACACTCTTTGTTATGTTCCACATTGAACTTGGCATGTGACGATTGAGGTCCAGTCCGACAAGGGAGCTACGAAATCAAAGCATCAACATTAATCTTCCTTACTCCAACTCCCAGCCTTTTCAACTTCAAAACTCACCTGTTCCTCAAACCGCATGATGAGCGAAGACACCCATTCCACAGGCTTCTGCGAAGCCATTTTCGCAAGTCTCGGTCGATGAAATACTCAGATAGCAACAGTCAGTAGCTAATTTTGAGGATTCTTCCACCAGCCATTCTTCAAACTGTCCACAAAAGCAGTTCCATCCTAAAGATTCCGGATCGCCGTTATTCTCCAAGTCTGCTCAAGACTATAATAATAACTATAACTGCAGCAGCAGCGTCTAGCTCTTTGCTAGCTGGCGTGTGATTGTATATACAGCAAATTTACAACATGCAAGTTCCATTCATGACTTTTCCACAATCATTAGACGACGACGACGACGACGCTTCCCACCGACCTCTCAATCCTACTAATACACAAGACAACGAGACACTAACGACTGTCAGTCACACCTTCAATGAATCGGCTTGCACTCGTACATTCCACTTTCATCCAATCTCAGCAAATTTATATACTTTACTACTGTCAGCAAACTCGATTCAAAACTGCCAAGACACTGCTACTCAATCACGTTCCGATTATTTACATTTCACCCTTGACCTCGAAACTATCGACAGTAAATGTCGTCGTCATTACCTTTTAGCTGCACATTGTTATCAACATAAAACAAGAACATAAAATATGACAACAACAAACTGCCTCAATGTTTTTGTCTCTTGTTATTGTCAATTGGCCACAATTTAAAACATTTGCCCACATTTTCTTTTATCCGCCACATTCCCCATTCATTCATGACTTTTCCTCCATCAAACCAACTCGATGGCTTCACGTCAAACCGAGAATCCTTAAACTCTATGATCATCTTCTTCTCCTCAGTCAATCACAACAGCCGTTCTGTCAGATCCTTGCGTCATCTCTCTCAACTAAAACTCTCTCAGAACGTTTCCAAACTACTCAACTTTAATTTTTACACTAATTTAAGGAGGATTCTCCATTTACTATTATACTGCTCAAGCTGAATATCTAAATTGCCATTACTTTCACTCTCCCTCAAAAGTAAAGCAGTTATTCCCTTCTTCCACATATTTAGCTGACCATTAAGTAAGCTTATATTAAGTTTGGACTTTCAATCAAAACACTCACCTGGACCTGGACCCACGCAATCTTCAATGATATTCTTCACTGTTTGACCAGCTAAACAGCATTGTTCGATAGATTTCTTTCCAATCGACTCTTCACTCTCCAACCTTGACTACTATTCTGGGAACTTCAATTAGCAAATTGTCGTCGTCGACCAACTACTCTCTTGTCGTCTTGCCACTTGCCAAATCTTTGCAATTTTCTTCCGTGTTTACCTCCTGTTCGTCTTTCACTCTTCTTCTTCTTCTTCGTTCAGTCTTTTCCGCGCACACTTTCACTTGATAGCCAACCCACATCTCCTGCCCTACAGCGCACATTCTCCGCCATTTCATTCACAACTTTCCCCGACTTTCGCGTACTTGTTTCCCGACCTCCAATCCTTTCGCCAAATAGTCCTTCGTCGCATCGACCGTTTTTCCCTTGCTCTTGGTCCCCGCAAAACTACATCATCCAGCCATAGGCCATCACACATACGCTTCTCTCCATCCTCAAATTTTATAGCCTTGACTCAACAGATATCCTTCGCTCCGTCGCTGTCTCTTCCTCTGCTCTGCTCCCAACTTTCTCCGCCTCCTTGTTTGCCAATTCCAACCTACATTCGCTGGAACCGGAAGAGATTCTTCGAAATATCTCAAAGTCATCTTTCACTTCTTCTTCGTCTTCTGGTCTACTTTCACATTTCTATATAACAACATTATCCAATACCGCCCACACGCCTTCCCTGTCTTCACCGTCTCCAATTAAAAATACCTCATCCAGTCACAAGTGTAGATCGCACTTCATATCTTAAGAATCCCAACCACCATCATCTAATGGTCGCTACTTTCTCACTTCCTCTTACCTGTCTCTGACAAACACAGGTTTTTGGGATCAACAAATGCATACACATCCAATTAATGTCTCCAACAAAGTCAAATGCATAATCCCACAGTGTATGTTCCAACTACATATATGCGTCAAGGTTTTTTCAAAAACCACATCAACTTTCCAACATTTGTCTACCTGTTTACATGCGCCACTTGACTTTACTTGTTGCGGATGCGCAGCTTCTCTATTTTATGAAAGCTACTTTTGCCTCCACCTGTTCCCCATCCAGCTATAGTAGTCGAGGATCTAGCACAGCTCCTACTTCCTCTGCAAAGCTAATACCAAGAACAACTCTAGCTTATATAATGTCTCTGCTTTCCAGCTCCAAGTAATAACTGCTTTCAGCCTCAAAACAAGCCTGCCACCCACACATATTTTTCTCCCTCGTCCTTGCTGTATTCACTTCCCAACTTCAAAACGAAACCAAAAGTATGAATGGAACCATGAATGAAACTCAAATATTCTACACATCCACCCACTCTACCAGACCCAAGTCAAGGTCTACCAACCAGCTAGATAGCCCGATTCGTATCCGTCCTCCTTCCTCCTCATTAATTTCCCCCACACCAACTTTCATCCTGCAGCTTGAACACGTGCATACTGCCAATGCTGATTATTACCCTCCTCTCGAGTCATCATAATTTCTTCAAAGCATGATTGATTACCATATTGAATTATTATTTATTCCTGAAATACACCTTGCCAGCTCAAACAACAATACCTACAACAAACTAAGAGCAACATTCGTATCAAAAGATGCCATCTTATGTCAATATCCTCACAAATACGAAAGATGAAAAATAAACTAAAAATCTTTTTTATCCAGGCAGAATCTGCTCAGGCTAAAGAGCGCCTGTCGCAAAATGGAGTAGATAACTATTTGCGCCTTCTTATAGTCTTAACAGTAAATCTTAAGCGATCTGTCCATTGAAGTAGTCGCAATGTAGGATGCGTAGGGTCCAAATCGAACTCCAGTACCCTGACCTTCATGATCAGTCAAGGTTATCAGGTGATCCCATGACTTCGTATGGAGAATCCTGAAAAAAATATAAAGTAGATTTGTTAGACTTAGAAAAACGAGAAAGGATTGTGAAAAATTGGTGTATCTCGCTGTTGCTCACCTGACATCATTGCCAATAAATGCCAAATATGTACCAGTTTGATCAAAAGTAACGTCCAAAATATTATAGTCATCGTCCATCTGAATAGTCTTGAAATTTTTCAACTTCCTCAAATCCCACAATCGTACAGTACTATCTTCACCAGCCGTTGCTAAGTAATATCCGTTTTCAGAAAAGGACATAGCTGTTACGGCCCCAGCATGACCCTGGAAGTCGGCTACATTTTGCTGTTCTTTCAAATCCCAAATTTTGACATCCGATTTCTGTGTACCAGTTCCAAAGATTAGACCGTCTGGGTGAAACTGGGCTGATGTAAGGGGTGCCTCATCAAGCGCCTGCAATAAAGAGTAAACATTTAATACGGCGTTCGAATGCCACAAATGGTCATGCCCGAAACAGATTCTTACTCGTCTAGCCAAGACGTGCCCAGTTCGAAGATCAGAGAATGCCCAAGTAGAATCGAGAGATGACGTCAGCACAAAGTCTCCGGTAGCATGAATTGATATACCAGTAATTTCATTGTCATGTGGTCGAATCGAGCGAATCTGAGTCCCGGTAGCATAATTCCATACTCTAACAGTATGATCCGACGATCCACTTACAACGATATCCTGCACAAAAATTAATCTGTCATTACATTGTCAAGAGGAACATTCGCAATTCCAAAAGGTTGCACTTACCTCTCGTTGATGACAAGCGACAGAGACGACTTTTTTAGCATGTCCTTTGAGCGTAGATATAATGGCTCTTGTGTCTTTGTCGAACACTGTAATATTCTTATCTTGTCCACCAGTCGCAACTATATTCTTACGGGTGTCAACGCATAAGATACCCGGATTACTAGCACTATGCAAACCCTGTAAGATTAAAAGTAAAACCTCAAAAACCGCAGCGTACTATTTCTTTGAATTTCACACACATCTCACACTTACATCTTGTGAATACTCAAGTTTCAGTGCTGCGAAGTCTTCTTTCTTCCGTAATTCTTCAGGCAAGGCCCTTCCCTTCTTTCTTCGTTCAGTAGTTAATATGTCTGCTTTCGCGCTCAGAATCTCCACGATATCAGGAGTGATACCTTGAACTTCCACAGCTCCACTTCTTTCATAGCCCTGTAGAACACGCTCTGCTATTCAATCCACTCTTTTCTCATCAACTACATATTCAAACAATACAATTCAGTTAAACTAACCACATCTCCGTCTTCGATGCCCCGAGGGCGATAACTCGCAGCTTGCGGTTTCAAGGTTGCAAGAGCTTCCCTAGCAGCCTCAAGTTCCTTCTGAAGTCTAGCAATAGCTCTGCAAGCAGCATCATGCTGGTAAACAGAATGTGACAGTTCCTGTCTTGCGTTTTGCAACTGCTGTCTGGTCTGGAACCTAAAATCAAACACAAATTTAGCATTAGCTAACCCCTACTTACATCCATTTTTCAACCTTTAAATGATAATCCACAGATTACTTACGAATATAACATTAGCGCATCCCACTCATCCTGCAAAGACTTCAGAATAGCCGGAATACTTGTAGCAGTAGGCGCTTTCGGTCTGACAACTGCAGCAGCTAAGAACACCAAACCATAAATAATTAAAAATCTCCGTTCCACAAGTTGATTTTCTTCTCAATCCGTCACTTACTTTTGATTTCGATAAGTTCATCCTTATTCAAAGGTTCTCCATTCACAGGGTCCTTTTCCCCATTTTCTGCCAGCAACTTTTCAATAAGACGTCGCTCAAAGATGCTCCCCGAAACCGGCGAAATCACCGGATTCTCTGGCACTTCTTGCGAAACTACAAAAACAAATCAAAACCATTTCATTTACTTTCACTCCTCCAATCATTCATTTCTCATACAAAACAATGAAATCTTACTCGCACAAATCAATGACATTTTACAGCTTTTCTTCTTTGTCCACTAGAAAATGAGTTGGACGTTTCACCCAAAGTTAAGTTCACACAGTAGACCACCCACACTGCAACAAAGTTATTTTCGCCGCCCAAAATTCTTAATTACTCACAACTCTCAGTCAGTCAGCTACTAAATTTGTACTTTATAAAAATATGTAGTTTTGATATTTAACGTCAAATCAACAACGAAATTCCTAATGCTTCACATCCAAAAACTATATAAATGCACACGCACCTTTTCCTTAAAACATGAACCTTTTCAAATTGCTTCTGCTGGAAAAGCCGGAAAAACATGTACTCATTCAAATTCCCCGCGCACTGGGCAGGATTCCGCGGTTCTTTGTACGCTTCAATGAGACGCGTCTCTGCATCGCACGTTTTAGCCTTCTATCACGCTTTCCTCCAATCCCATTCTTCGCCAACTCCGGTCTCTCTTTACCGCTCTTCCCCTTCCGCGAGATGGCGTTGCTTTCCCGCTTTCAACGTTTCGCAAACTTGATTCAATCACGCCAACATTAGGGCTTTTCGATTCGACTCGGACTCGGCATTAACGAAAACATACGAACAAAATCTTGGAATGATGATCTTCTCTTCTCCACCTGATCTTTCACGATTTGGCCAACAACGCCGCCGCTGTCGATGTAATTCTGAGCCAGCCTATGTGTATCTTGTTGCGATTGTGGTTTTTCAACCCTTGAGATCAAGGCCTTTGCCACATTTCCTTTTACTGTCTCCTCTTGTGCCATTGCCATTTCGCCATTAGCGGCAGACCGCATTAAGGAACTGCATCTTTTAATGTTCATGTCGTCATTACACGTTTCTTCCACATCTGCAACAACAACCCTTCTCTTCCTCCATAATCGCCAAATTCCCTTGAGGCACACAAAAATCCGATTCATCCTCCTACTTCTCATAGCCTTGGCGAATGCCTCGATCCAACTTTTCGATAAAACAATACACGCACATCCTGCCTTGATCCTCATCGGTTCATCGAATCCCATCCATCTACGCCGTTTTGTTGTTGGTTGTGGCCATTCCGCATGACTCACATGATTCCATCCAGGCCAGCAAGGCAAGTCTAATAAAAATTCCGCAAAACCAACTATCCATGATGCTCTCCTTCTTCTTCTTATTCACCTGCATTTTTCCCTTGGGCCCATATAAACATAATTGCAACAAGCGCCGACGACCGTCTGAGCCATTGTTAGCCATCGTTATCGTTACTCGCCTTTCTTTTGTCGCGTCATGAATAATGTGACCATGAGCGTTCACACTTGCGAGCATTAGCCTAGGGTCTCATCGATACATGTGTCCATCGTATCCGATTCATTATGTATTCGCATATCATCATAATCCTTCTAAACCCTTTCATCCACATGCATAATAACATAGCTTCGTCGTCATCAAGATCAAATCGAGTGGGACTCGATTGACGAGCTCTTATAATTGAATGTCGACGCTGCTGACTGACGCTTGACCTTTTTCTAGGTCCGGCAGATGCCCATTTTACCATTGAACTCTTCCGTCCCTTGACTCTCGCTTGACGTTGTTTGTTGACTACCGCTGCGGCTTGGCTGACCAACGAACGACGCTGCCGTTGAACATTTTGAACGGCTGCCAGCCACCATCGTCGTCATCGTCTTGCTTCGTTCCTGTAATCGCTGCCAGAAGAATCGTTACGTTATTATTACAAAGCAAAGTACACACACACAAAGGCAACCAACAAACCTGCCAGCCTTCCCCCCCTCGGGCCGGAATCTGCAAGCCTTGTCCGCTACCTGCTCCCCGGGCCAGCTCCACGGGCCGAGGAGGAGAAGGAGTCCACAGCTAAAAGCCGCTTTGAACAGTACACAACGTTTTTATGCATCCAAAAGGAGCCCGCAGTTGAACTCGTCCAGCAACCTTCCACCACCATCGCCATACATTCGTCACATCCAAATACACTGTGTACACGCCGCGCCAGACGTGCTGCTCTTTCAATGCTCAGAGCCACGCTTACGTAAAGGACGAGTCCAACTCGACAATGGAGCACAAGCACAGGCTTTAGAGCACGTTTCTTGTTCCGTCTTGAGATCATTGCGTAGAGGTGCCCCAGAGGGCGGAGTCGTCTCCTCTCTTCCTCACCGACTCTTGTTCAGCCGCCTCTCTCGCCTGCCTCCCTTGTATTTTGAACGGCGACGACGACGACGGCCCGGATGATGAGAGAGAGCCAGAAAAAGCTCCTCACAGGCTGGGACGAGGAGAGGCGCTACCTCTCACATACACACACACACCACAGCATATTTGGCGTTTCCAACAAATCCGATTCATCTACTATACGATACACACATTAAATACTACAAGAGATTCATCAAACGTGAATTTTAACGTGAATTAACATTATCGACTATATTTACAAGATACTAGTCTTTAACTAATACAACTTGGTAGCAACCAAATAGTTAGTTTATCAATACAAAAGTTCCAGGAGGCAGATCATGATGCCAGCGGGCAAGGACACGCTCCTGCTGCATCCCCTCTAACGAACCATGATTCGAGTCACAACTCGGTCAAGCGCTCAGGTAAGCAATTATCAATCAAAACTCATTTTAATATACAACTATATTCAAATTAACTACGATAACAACAAACATATCAAGTGACAAAAGAGACCAAAAGGCCTTGGCCAAGGCAGCAGCTACGTACCTCACAGGAAGAACAAGGACGACGAATTTGTGTTTACAAGCCGCTTAATTAACATTTCCGCTGTGATTCCAGATGAAAGGATCTTCGTACCGATTCCTACTACTACTACAACAACTACTACTTCCATCAGCAACAACAACAACAACCAACAACTGCAGCCAATAACTGACTTTCTGCTCGCTCCGAAACCCACCACCACCGACACAGCGCCCTAATCATGCTGACCTTCCGGAATGCTGAGCAGCGCGGCGCGGCGAGCAACAGTCGGCCCAGAATGTCCCTACTCCTCCCCCCACCACAATCTGGTGAATACAACGTGACCCAAGTTGGAGCTTCCGCCCAGCCTCCTCCCAGACCTGACCGTCCAAACCAGGGCCATCCTGGCCAGCAGTTTGGGAGCAGCGAAGGTGGTGGTGCAATCAGCGTCGAAATGGTTCACACCAATGAAAGCCCGTCGTGTAAGAAACCCAGGTTGGGAACCGTTAAACCCGAACTCCAGACTCCGCTCATGATAGAAACCGGAAGAGCAAGGGTAAGTTGAGTTTTTGTAGATGAAGATTTTTTTTCGATGGATTTGTTAAAAGAGAATTGTGTATAAGAATTGGATTGTTCATTGTGTTACAGGGTCCGGCATACAACCCACAAGTAGAAGCTATTAGTCCAACACTGCCGTCCGAAAATGTTAGGGATGAGTCACCTTTGCGTTCTACCAAAGAAGAATTATTGCAACAAATTGCTAGAGTGGATCGTGAAATAGCAAAGACCGAGAGTCAGATCGCCAAGTTGAAAAAGAAAAAGGTCGAGTTACAACAAGCGGCTACTCAGCCTCACAAAGATCAAGAAGAGACCTCAAGTGCGGATAATGCCATTCGATCCCTCCCGCAAATCATCTACACTGAAAACCGTAAAAAGGCTTTCATGGCCCATGATATGTTGAGCAAACTCGGACCGAAAATTGATCTCCCGCTCTACAATCAACCATCTGACTCTGGACTCTACCATGAGAATAAGCTCAAGTATTCGTCAGGTCCTTTCAACTTCAAGTCTAAGTTAATCGAATACTTCAAGGTGCGGCTTCGTGAACGTGAGAAACGTGAAAATTATCTAACTACAACATACTCCAAGTTGTCCACGGAATGGGCCAAGCGACTTGAGAAGCTGGAGAATAATGCCAAGAGACGGGCAAAGGAGGCCAAGAACCGAGAAACTTTTGAGAGGGTGTTTCCTGAACTCAGAAAGCAGCGGGAGGATAAAGAACGTTTCTCCCGAGTGGGGTCAAGAATCAAATCTGATGCTGATCTGGAAGAGATTATGGACGGCCTGCATGAACAAGAGCTGGAAGACAAGAAAATGCGGAGCTACGCTGTGATCCCACCCATCATGCTTGATGAGAGAGCGAGAACAAGGAAATGCAAGAATTTTAATGGCATTATCGAAGATCCTCTCCAAGAATACAAGGACAGACAAGTACTCAATTTGTGGACTGAGCAAGAAAAGGACATCTTTAAGGACAAGTATCTGCAACATCCGAAAAATTTTGGAATCATCAAATCGTACCTGGAGAGGAAAAGTGTTGCAGACTGTGTGCAGTACTACTACTTGAGCAAGAAACAGCAAAACTATAGGCAACTGTTACGTAAAGCTAGACCAAGGACTAGAAACGCCAAGAATCAGCAGCAACCTGCTGCCAATCAAAGTGTTGGGGTGTCCAAAGAACCAAATGGAGTCACCACACGTCAACAAAAGGAGCAAAAGGCAGACCAGCAATCAAATTTTAACGTTGGCCTAAGCGTCCCATCCTCCACCAATCCTACTAGTGTTACGGTGAACAACACGGAAGCGAGCAATCAAGGTGCCGCTGAGAACTCGACAAATTTTCCTGGTGCTACAGAATCCATCAACATGGATTCGGTGATTACTCCGTCAAACACTCAGCAAAGTGCAAGGTATGCAAGTCTGGAAAAAATCCCAGTCCGTCGCAACACTGCTTTTATCACTTCGTCCTTGACTTTTGTTAAACTGTTTATATCAGTCAAGCATGTCATTATACTAACTTGATTTTTTATTGTGTTTTTTGCAGTGGATATTCTGGTCAACCTAAACTCAAGGGTAGAGATAGAGACAAGGATACCAAGAAAGAGATAATGAACCCGACTGACACATCCGACGAGGACAATTTAGAACTCAACGGTAAGCAAAAATGCTAGTTTTTAATGGTACTTTTATTAGCTGCCATATCTTATAAACAGTGAATAGACCTCTCAATCGTCATTTTAACAGCAAGTATTACGACGGCAGCAGACAACGTATTAGTGCTCCATGAAATGCGCCAGTTGACGCACACCCTAGTTCTAACATGCCATTTGGCTTATAATTAATGCTGCGTCTAGCCCCAACCAACACCACGTTGCATCATTTCCTGTATTCACTTTTCGCATGTGTTAACTTGCTATACACTCACTCAGCTCAATGAACTTAGTTAAATCCCATAACAAAAAGTGTATCGTCAACTTTTAATGTCGTTTCTAGAATCAGCATTACAGTGCAAGTATATTTGCTATGTGCTGACAGAGCGCTATATGTGTTAGCTGTTGTTGAGGGCAGTTCCAGGGACACAGAGACAGACGCTGACAGGTTGACGACGCTTGCCGTCGCTTAAAGCTCGTAGTACAAACGGATATCGTTACATTACTTGAGAATTGTCAATGGCAAACCTTCTTATGCTTATGCACAAAATAATAGGATGGGAATTTAGAACCACATTTCTTACAAGGGAAGAATTGAACATTAAGGTCTCTAGTTTTGTTGTTGTAACTGTAGCAGCGTCTGTTGTCAGTTGCGCTGCCGCCGGAACTTGGCATTTTGCGCGTACTTGCCGGCACTCCTGTGATATCCACCGAGACAGGGTTCAGATGTCGCTTCTTATGCTTTTGATAGCAGAACAAGCTCTTGAAGCTCTGATTGCAGTAAATGCACAAGTAGGTTTTTGAAGTTGTGGTGGTGGTGGTGGATGGTGAGGACGTGGGATCTGGCGAATCCACTTGAAGAACCTCTTGAGACCCATCTTGACTAGACTCCAGGTTATTAAATCTTGCTGGCTGCAATGGAGGTGGTCCGACATCGACATGGTGTTCTACAGTGACTGCAAAGTTTGGATTGGACACTCGTTCGAAATGCACTGGTCCATCACAACAGGCAATGTCGATAACAGGAACTACTACAGCGCTGTTGCTAGTTTGCTGAACAAGCGTTGACGAATTACATCGAGTCCTTGCCACTTTTGGCAAGTTCCTGCTGCAGCTGCTGGTTCCACTTGTCGCCGTTTCGTTCCTCGTCAGACTTGGCTGGGATCTGAAATGATTCTCAACTGTAATCTTTATCGGCAGATTTACTAGGCTTTAGCAAAAAGAAGGCATTCTTACAAAGATTGGTGATTGACGTTAATGGTTGTCGTAACTCGTTTGAATCCACGTTCGGTAGCCGAAAGACACGTTTCCCTCGAATCAATGTCCAGGTGTCCTTCGAGTCCTTCGGGCAATAGCAGATTTTGTCTAGACGCAGGTCTTAAAATGGCATGTTGTTGAGCTTGAAAAGCAGGGAGGAGGTTCTGATACCAGAGGATTGACCACGGAGGTCTTGGGGTAGGTCGGATCACTGAATTTGTCAGACCATGTGGTAGGAACAGGTTGGTTTCGGAAGGTTCCCTCGGGCGAAGTGACAGGTCAATTGCGGTGTCCATGATGATGCTGAACGGTTGGGACTTTTTGGAGAAAGCAAGCAAAGAGAGAAAGCGCACTCAAGTGGCGATCACAGGTTTGGCGACTGGAGTAGTAGTAGTATTGGACAGGGTACTTGAATTGATGTGATTGGTTGCGGGTCCGAATTGATACTGGGGCATTTACAAACCATGTGCGTGGTTTTGCGTTGATGAAGGTGCCGTGGTCTCTGTTGTCGTCAGTGTTTGATGTTTGTTGGCGTCAGTCAGTAGTACAAGTGGTTGTCGTGGTGGTTCGTTTTCAAGTAATATATGATTTGATGGTGTGTCAGATATGGATACAGTATGTTGGTTGGGGTGAATTTCGTAGGGTTTTTGTGTATTTAGAGTAAAGAGGGAAAGAAGAAGAAGGGCGAGTTGGGTTGTAAGAGTCGGAAGGAAAAGAGTAAGAGTTGAAATATTAGTAGTTGTGATATATTCTGAAGGTAGTGGTCGGAAGTAGTAGTAGTTGAGTACACAACTGGAGGCACTAGGTCCGTGTCTGAGAGAGTCCCGGGAAATTTTATAGCATAGCTTTTTAATAAGCTCAAAGTTGGAAATTGTTCTCATCATATATATCAGATTGATGTGGGAAATCCCAAGGGATCCGAAGGAGGGGAACTTTTGTTTACTTTCTCCATAGCTTGAATGTCAGCAGCGTCAGCATGATGATGGTCTGATCCACGAGACAGCCTTGAGCAAGGGTTTCAATTAGAGAGAGGTTTCTATATATTATGCTTGCTTTCACTCTGACAGAGATTGGTGTAGTTGATTGAAGGCATCAACTGTGAAATGTGATATTAAAGATTTTGATTAATTCTTGCTTGCTCGTAATAGGTATTGTCTGGCTTTTGTTGTGTAAGAATCAATTGAGCTGAACTGACTGACGGAATAGTTTCCAATTAGGAAGCTGTTGGACAGGAGCTGTTGAGAAGCTGTTGAATGGAACATGTATCTAATGTTTGGACTTTGTATTAATTGGAGTAGGAACAATGTTCTTGTTTAAATACCTTGGGGATGTAATTTTGTAAAGTGGAGTAGTTTTATTTGAGGGTAATTGAAGAGGGAACAAGGAGTGCAAACAAGTGGAGAAGAGAGAGAGAGACGTGTTTAAAGACCAGACCAGGTTATCAAATGATGTAGACTGACTGACGAATTATTAGAGCTTTTGAGAATTTATGAATTTGATGGAGGTTGATGTGAAGGCCAGTAGTTCTTTTGATGACGACGACAAGTACCAAGGAAGGAAGGAGGCTTTCAACTTGTACAGGGTTGCATAATATAATAATAAACTTTTGAGTGGCTGATAGATTCAGTGGATTGTGCGAAAGTTGGTGAAAGAGAGTGGTACAATGTAGAAAGAGAAAAAGATGGAAGACAGAGAGAGATGTCTGTGAAATTGTTGCAAATGTTGTTTTTTGTTCAAATATTGACATACGCGGAAGCTCTTGTAGTGTTTGATAGTTGGGATTTTGTGTGTTACATGAGGATGATGAAAGAAGAAGGTTTGTTGTTTCCGGTGGAGAGAGTGAATTTACAAAATGGTAACATGAGAGAGAAGTTGAAGTAATTTGAGGGAAAGCAGTTTTGCCGGGGAGAGGAACAAGAAGAGGAGCCCTTGGTGAAAGTTGTGTAAACAATTTAGTTTATCAAAGCGAATCTCTTTGGCTAATTACAATGGTAGGACGGTTCTTGTTGTTGGGCCCTTTGAATCCTGGGGTTTTCCCAACAGTAAATACAATTATTTGATAGCCCAATTAGATGTACAGATAGAGTGGTTAAATATATGCTGACAAGACGACGTCTGAAGACTAGAATTAGCCTGTTGTTGTTATAAGGAAAGACGCGCGTATTGGGATTTGTTTGTATTTGTTGTGGTCTTGTGGATAGGATCATGTGTTGATGAGCAAGGTAATAAGTTAATGTTGAAGGATTGCGTAAATAGTGTAAAGGCTTGTGATGATAGCAACTAAATCGAAAGAATTAAAGGCACGAAGACATTGCGTGAGAATGATGCGAGTTGAGAATGTATGTGCTGGATGCCAAGTTGAAGTACGATTGTGTGTATAAGTGAATGAAATTGTCAAAACACGCAAGCCGGCTATTGTTGATTGTTGTTGATGAGCAGGGTATTATTTACCTGGTGAAGATGATATTCCGTTTGTTTCTTGGAGGAGGATGTGCCAGGAAACTGGGTACGTTTTTGGTAATTTTGTGTGATTTGGAGATGGTTTAAGGTGTGTATTTGAAATACAGGTGGAGTGGCTGAAACATTTGTGTTGAGTAATGACAATTTAGGTATGGATTACGGATGTATATTAATGTTTGATGGAAGGCTGGACATTAACTATAAGAGGTTGTGGAGTGGAGTTGGTGTTCAAGAAAGTAACAGGTGCATATGAGAACGTTTTGGGGTTTGGGAAGTAGTTTGGTTTGGGTTTACAGGAAGGAGTCGATGTTTTGAAATTTTTCCGACGATTGATGAGGGTGACTATTAGGTAAATGAGGGGTATTATTAATTCAATTGGATGTGGTGAGGAATGACAAGTATTTTTGTTGCATATTGTGGGGGAGATTGGGATGACTGATGTGTGTCGGACGGAGGATATTGCAGAAATGAGATTGTGCGAATCAAGAATTGCAATTGATTGAGGCGACACATGTGTGTATTGGAAATGAAATGGATAATTTGTTGGAAAGGGTTGAAAAGTGTCAAATTGAGAGTGTGGCAGGAATAGGTACATGCCGCGAAATTAAGGGTGTATTTGAAGAGGCGTGTGCGTGTTGGAAATGTTGCGAGTATTTGTGGAATGGAATATTATCGGGTATGATATGTGTGTATGTTGATATAAAAAGGAAGGGTTGACTTTAATCAAATTAATGATGATGAAGGTGTTGGTTGGGGTACTGGCTGGGTATGCGGGTAATAATTAATGTGAACAAGAGGAAGCAATATATTTGATGGAAATGTTTGGTTGTGTATGTTACAGGTGACAAAGGAGTACCGCATAATTGTGCTGTTTGTAAGACAACCGTGGACTCTTACCTGCAATCCCGCCCACTTGCACCTCAGCAATCTGCTCAATACGGTCTGAATGAAGAGGATATCTTGCCCGGTGACAGGGTATGTACGGCTTGCCGTTGCAAAGCTGTTCGAAGGAGATACAAGCATAGTTGCCCCATTCCAACATGTCCGGCAAGGAGAACAAGAATAAAACGCTTACGACAATTTCCACCTGTATGGTCCGAGCTTACTAATGAAAAGCGGGAAGAACTCATAGCCAGATATCGTAAGTGAAAGCAATCAAGTCTAAAAGAGTTTGTTGTTGTTGTTGGTTCCTGTCTCGTCGAGTGAGGCAATTTCAGGCGGATGGATGAATAATGAATGATTTTTGCGCAGAAATTCCTCCTGGAGTGAATAAATGCTGCACGGCTTGTTACAACCGGATTGCAAGAAGGTCGAGCACGGATGCATCGGATGAACCAAGCTCTGATTCTTCCAAGTGGACGGACGAGGAAATTGAAAGCTTTAAGAAAGCATTGGGAGAGGTATGTATGTAGTGGAGATTGGAGCCGTGTGAGCGTGCATATGAATTGAATTATTAATTGATGAAATGTAATTTTGCAGCTCGGAATGAACTGGAGAAAGGTGGCTGAACGAATTAATGGGAAAACTGATACTCAATGTCGTAATTTTTATAAAAACTTTCGGAAGAAGTATGGCTTGGAAATGGTGGTGCAGGAGTTTAAAAAGGTATGTTGGAAGGAAATGAATGAGCGTGAACTATTGTATTGTAAGTGAAGGTGAAATTTAACGTGTTTCTTGCATTATAACAGAGCAAGGGTGGAGATGGTGGCCCACCGACTTTAACTGATGAAGAGGAATCTGGGTCTACAACGTCTAGTTGTGATGAAAGTGGAGTGAATCCGCCACCGACTCATGTTGGATCACATGCTGAAAAGAACAAGGACGATTATGACTCTTCTGCCACGGTCAGTGCTGAGGAGGGAGGCCCTGTTGAGTTGGAAAAGTCCCATCATGAAGATGTGAAGCCCTTTCCTCCGACTTCGGAAGCGCCGTTGCCGCTAACGACCAGGCCCAGTCATACAGCTGCCATTCATATTCAGGCTGCACAACAGAGTCCTGGACAACATGCTTATCCAATGTTACGTAGAAGTCCTGCTGGGAACGTCGGTATTCCTCAAAACATGCCGTCAATGGGAGGTGCTACCGTCATAGGGATCCATCGAGGACAATCTCCTCTAGGGCAAATCAGCCACAGCACGGCGTCTCAGAGAATACCTAGTCCTCATATTAACCAGGCTGTCATGTCAGGTCCATATGGGGTACTTCGGCATCATGGTATTGCTCCTGGAAGTGCTCATCAACAAAACATTTCAAGTACGTTTGAGTCTCACCTGTTCTGGATCTTGCATTTGCGACATGTGTTAAAATGGTGTGTTGTGTTTTCAGTTATGCGTACAGGAGGTGTTAACGAAGGAATGGAAGGACATGATCATATCACTGTAAAGGACTTGATGACCAAAACTATCGAGAAGCAACTGGGAAAAAATACTGGAAGCAGTAGCATGACGCCGGTAAATCAACTTTTCGTGTTCTTTTTGCACATAGTGCATACAATGTGAAATTTATATATAATCATAAATTTATTCCGTAGCAGGGCCACCCTGGACCAAGTGTATCGCCTACTATTCATTCGATCTTGAGAAGTCAGCCTCGATCCAATCTTCCACCTCCAGGGCACCCACCCCAACTGAATCACATGGCTCCAAATCACCCACCATCGCCACAGATGGTTTCACAGCAGTCAATGATGCAATCTTCTTCTCCGAGGGGTATGCACCCAATGTACTACCCCAAGCAGATGGAAGTCAGGCCTGTTCAGCAAAATTCGAATCATCGTGAGATGTCCATGTATGCCCAGCAGCACCAAATGCAGCAGCATTCACAACAAGTTGCTCGGGATCGAGATGAGTGTGAAACTCTGGACTTGAGCATGAAGAAACGACCTCATTCACCTCCGCCACAATCGAGACCGAGTGGTGGTGGTCCACCACCTGCACATCAACCGCTCGACTTTGCACCCAGTCGCCACGAGGAAATGTACGGAAGGTATGGAACACTACAACAACAGCAGCAGCAACAACAACAACAGCAACAACAACAACAGCAACAACGACGTCCTCCTCAGCAGTCAGGGCCTCCACCTAAAATTTCAAAGCCCATGCCACCCCCTCTAACCAACACTCACACTATCATGTCTCCCATGATGGACGGTTCGATCACACACGGGACTCCAAAACCACCACACCATGCCCCAATCAGGTTCCAAGATCCGAACCAAGCATTATTGGCTCATGTTCAGGGGAGAAACCCAAATATGCGCAATCCAACTGTTGTTGATATCCGGTATTCGCCGTCGCAGCAATCTAAGCATGAAGGTTTACTTCGAGCGTCTCAAGAAGGATCAATAACACACGGCACTCCTGTTGACAAGGGCCGTGGCAAAGAAGCTGGTTCACATTTGTACATGTATGATCGGCCAGTGGACATCTACAAAAGGAATGTTTCGCAAGCCCAGTACTTCCCTCAAGGGTCGCCGTATCCGAATTATGTTCAGTTACCTCCATCAACCGGACAGCCATCAACATCTCCATCGGCTGCTCAAGCAGTTTATGCGCAAGGTGATCAGCACAACGCATCTCGTCAGATCATCATTAGCGACTTCTTAATCTCGCAGCAAATGCAGCAACCGCAATCCTCTGCTCACCCTCCTCAAAAATCTCCTCAAAGTCATGTAACCCAGTCTCGCGTTGAAGGTGCTATTAAACGAGGAACGCCTATCGGCTCACCAGGGTCAGCGGCACTCTACGTAATTCCTTCAGGACACCAATATCGGCAATCACCTCCACCACCCTCATCTAGTCTTATGCAACAACGCCAGGGCGTGATTCATAGAACAAATCCTCATCCACAAGGACGTAAGTAGAAAGTTTTCTTTTCGTTTACCTAGCAATGCTCATATTATTTGCATTCATCTTTGTTCCATTTGTAAACTTTGGTTTGCTTAAGAAGCATTTCGTCTCTCTGGACGGGATCTGGTCTACTGATGATTTATGCGTTTTCTTGAGAGAAGTAGAAACTTCAGTACTAACTTTTCGGTCTCAGTTTGAGTGAATGATGATAAGTCCTTCATTGTCTAAGCACAGTTTCGTACGAGTGTGTGGTGAATGTCCCATTTGGGTTCTGGCCACCCCCATTTTTTAGAGTCCGAAAGGGCTGAACCCACTGAAAAATGTGTTGCGTAACTGTTATTGCGGAAAAGAAATGAAGGATGTCTGACATTATCTTTTAGTTTAATTCTACTAGTTAGTCTTGCTTTCTACGCTTTGACTGTTATCATACCATAATTGTGAGATGTGGTTCTGACTAAAAGTAATGTTTGATTACTCAATTATTTGTAGGTTCGGTGGTGAAAGTGGAAC
>JAQGBJ010000981.1:0-28559 GCA_034698345.1 Sphaeridia pumilis | reverse complement strand
GGAAAGCAAACAGTCTTCTTGAACGAACAACTAAGCACTCCAAAATTCAACGCCCCAGTTTACCAAAAACCAGAAGCAACTCCACAACTTCCATCGTCTTCTACTTCAAGCCCTTCTCAACGTAAATCCGTGCTCTTTGGAAGCTCTTCACGCTCCAGGTTCTTGCCGAAACATCTCCAAAAATCTTCCTCCGAAGTCCCAACCTCGTCAAAATCTGCTTCCACCGCCGTCTTCCAAACCGACAAGGTTAATCCAACCGGACTTGTCAAGTCCATTACCGGCTCCATCGTCAATGACAAAACCACAACTTTATTCACTTCATTAATCCACGGCACTTACATCGGCGACAGCTATGCTCAGGTCATCAAAAGTTCCACGACTGTTCTTCCCCTAGCTTCAAAATCCCCGGTTTACACCAACAGATTCGCTTCTTCCATCCGCCCAAGCAAGAGCGCCAAACTTCCGGTTCAAAAGTCTACAATCTTGAGCCACAGCTATGAAACCACTACCAGCTCCTCAACAGGCGAAGAAGAAGATGGAACAACTCCGAACTCGTTCATTGAATTTGATACCTTTGAATCTCAGAGTTATTCAACTTCATCCACAACTTCAAGCACGACCAGTAGAAGCACCACAAAAAAATCCGAGTCTGAAGAGACCACAACAGTTGTCCCTGATGAAGACGAAGCTTTTACAACCACAGTGACTTCTAGTAGCTCCACAACTTCGACAACTCCCAACAGCATCGATGATGAAGTAGTCGAGAAGGAGAACGAAGTCGAAACTGCTCGTAAGGTCGCCAGCAGACCTCAGGACCAAATCCTCGTCCCTGACACCAACGATCTTCAACCTTCATCCTCAACTCCCGATTCTACTGACGAAGATACTGCCGAAGAAGAAACTTCAGGAGAAGAAGAACAAACCATTTATATTACTAGAAGTGTCCCCACAACCCTGTTCAGAACGTACACCTATTATACGACGTACTTCATCCCTGACGAAGACTCTTCGACCATTACTTCAGTAACTTCTCGTGAAGTCACCAGTACTTCAGTTGGAGTCGTCAAGAAGACGTTTGCCAAAGTACTCCCGACCGACGCTTCATACTCTCCAGATTCAGTCGCTGAGGAAGAAGAGCTCAAGCCCTCTAACATTGTCTCCAGCCAAGAAATCGTCAACGGATTGAAGCCTTCCAGCGTCCAAATAATTTACAAGACCTTCTTCACCACTTACACCTATCTCACCACTTTCTTCACTGGTCAAACGAGCAGTGTCGCTAGTCGTGAAGAAATTGTATCGAATATTGTGACTCTAACTCAAGGTGCAGCCGCTTCCCCAGCAGCTTCAGTATCTTCTGTAATCGAACCGACTTCCAGCGAGAAATTAGCCTTCAGAGGTTTCAGAACCAAGTCAACTGGTGCCTTCAACAAGCCTTCAAGATCGGGCAAGTTTTCTTTGATCCACAGATCAAAGACTTCAGCAGCAGCTGAAGCTGCTGCTTCCTCTGCAGCTGAAGAAGTTCCAGTGGCTTCTAAAGCTGAAGAAGCAGTTGAACCCACTTCCGCCACCGAAGAGTACCAATCAGCCTTCAAGACCTTCTTCACCACTTACACATACTTCACCACACTCTTCGATGGTGAAGACACTTCAATAAAATCCCGTACCGAAGTCGTCACCAACGTAGTCCCAACTTCGGTAAAAGTGACCCCAAGCACTTCAGCTTCAGCAACTGTTGAAGACAGCGAGTACACCGACGAAGAAGAAGACCAGATTGTGACTCCATCTGCGGCCAACAAGGAAACTACCTTCTACACCACGTACACTTATCTCACGACCTACTTCCGTGAAGGCACCGAATTCCACAAGAGCTCCTTGGCCACATATACCAAGGTGGTTCTTGGCGACAAGACTCTGAGGTCCGGCCTCTACGTTCCTGAAGGTACTGACAAGATCGAACCGACTCAATCTGCGAGGTCCGTTTCGAGACCTACTGAAGTCGCCAAACCTTCATCTGAAACTTCAGGAACTTCAGAAGCTTCGACTGATTCCGAAGACCTCAACGAAGTCGCAACCAACTTGAGCGAACGCAGCGAAACAACCCTCAACAGCCTCCTCAACGAACCCGAAGCCACAACCTTGGCCAATGACTACATAGAACTCGATGGCTCCGAAGTGACCACAACTCCAGGCTCCCTCGATGACGACCACGAATCCTCTTCCTCTTCTCCAGAATCTGAACTTGATTCCACTCCGGAACTTCGAACAGTCTTCACAACCTTCACCTTCTACACCACTTTCTACAAGGACAAAACTTCGAGCATCACCTCCAGGCTTGAAACAGTCACCAACGTTGTCTCGGGCGGCTCTGAAGCCACAGAAGTCGAAGCTACCGAAACGGCCCAATCCGTCGAACCAACCTATCCAGTCACCTACTACACGACCTACACCTACTGGACAACGTCCTTCAAAGAAGGCACTCCTGTGGTAACAAGCCGCGAAGAAACAGTCTCGAACGTTGTGACTCCAGGAGTCGATGATGTTGCTCCATCAACTTCAAGCGAAATCGAACCAACTTCAACTTCAGCTCCTGAAATCGAACTCACCACTTACTTCACCACCTACACCTACTTCACCACTTCGTACTTGGAAGACCAGCCTGTGGTCACAAGTCGTCTTGAAACAGTAACCAATGTTGTAAGCGGTACCGTCACCCAAGAAATCGGCGGCGCATCATCTTCTGCGCCTGCGCCCACCACCTCTCTTAACGGCAGAGCCGTGGGGACTTTGAAACCAGAAATCATTGACAACGCCGCCACTGAAGACTACACTCCATCAACTGGCCTCTTGTCCACCGAAGCCTCTTCGGAAATCAACGACAGAACCACAACAGTCTTCACCACCGACATTTACGGAACCTACATCGACGGCATCTATGCTCGAGTCCTCGACAGCACTTCGTTGATCATCGAACCCACAGCTACCGCTGAGACTGTCTTCATCAACGATGCTACTGCTACTCCAACCGGTCTTTTGAACGTCAATCAAGGCAAGACAGTCGATGGGGCCGCAACAACCTTCTTTACTACCAAGACCTTCGGAACTGTCATCGACGGACGATATGCTCAGCTTGTCGAAAGGGCTTCGAGCGTCCTCAAGAACCCCAACGCTTCATTGGAGCCTTCAGAAGACCAGTATAAAACTGGCTTGGTCCGTGTCATTGATGGTTCAGTTGTTGAAGGCGATCAAACTACTTTCTACACTTCAAAGATCTTGGGAACCTACATCGAAAATCAGTATGCTCAAGTCATCGAGAGTACTTCGCACTACGTGCTGAACCCAAGCAGGAGCGAAGACATCACAACAGTTATGCCTACAATCGACAGTTCTGAAGGTGTCACCGAAGAAACTCCAGCAATCACAACAACACCCAAAGTTGCGGAGGAAGTTGAAGAAGAAGTCAAGGAAGAGAAAAAGGGAACTGGACTTCTCAAGAGACTCCCCGGCAGAGGGCGCGGTGGAAGCAGTCGTCTGTCCTTTACCCAAGTGTCCAAGTCCTTCACTCCGCTCATTACTCCATTCGCCAGCCGAAGTCGTCCATCCTTCGCTCCGCGCAGGCGCCAATCCAGCGCAGCGGTCATTGTGAGCAAAACTGATGACATCACTCCAACAGTCACAGCAACTCTCGCCTCCAAAGCTCCGCCTACCGCCAGCCGCTCCTTCCCCACGAGGGGCGGCGCCCGCCGCCCCTCCTTCGGGAAGGCCCCCGTTCAAGTCACTACCGAAGCAACAGTAAGCAGCACCGTCGCTTCTGAAGACCAAGCAGTGGCCTCAACCCCCAAACTCCCTCCCAGATCCAGATTCCAACGCCCCACCGCAGGAGCAGCTCGACCTGGAATCGGAGCCTCTGGCTTGAATCCAACTTCATCTTCTTCGTCCCGAGGCGGTACTTCGTTCAGCGGCGCTTCAGGTTCTTCAAGCCGTCGGTTCAGCTCTCGAACTCCCAACTCCTCTTCCTCCTCCTCCTCCGCTTCTGCTAGCCCCGCCCTAAGACCTCGCGGTTCTTCAGTATTCGGACGTCCAAGCGTTGGCTCCTCCTCCTCCTCTATTCGAGGCTCTGC
This sequence comes from Sphaeridia pumilis, assembly GCA_034698345.1. Classification (NCBI taxonomy): domain Eukaryota; kingdom Metazoa; phylum Arthropoda; class Collembola; order Symphypleona; family Sminthurididae; genus Sphaeridia; species Sphaeridia pumilis. The sequence continues at coordinate 24,441 of JAQGBJ010000981.1, read as the reverse complement.
TAGTTCAAGGTTCAACCCCAGTCGAAGTCGCTCCACCCTCGCAATCCAACCTTCTTCCACGCAAGTAACCACTGTAAAACCAACAACTTCGACCTTTGGTCCTGACGAAGAATACGAAATCATCGAGTATGAATACGAAGAAGCTGCTGCTCCCAGCAGCACTTCGTCTTCAACTACTGAGCAACCAAAACCAAGACTAAGCGGCGGTAGCCGATTCCGTCTCAACCCACGACTCTCCACTCCAAACGCTCCAGCCTCAACTCCAACTCCCACAGCCTCAAGAACCACTGCGCGCCCTCTACCGTTCCTCCGACCCAACGTCCTCCTTGGACGCCGAACCACAAGCCCCGCCTCCAAACCCACAACTTCGGAAGCCACTCCCCTCCCCATCGACGACGACGATGAGCGCGAAGAGGAGCAGCAGCAAGTGACTCCGAAATCACTCCCAACCAAACCAACCAAGAAACCCCTCAGCTTCAACAATCGAGCCCGAACCACTCCGCCCCCTCCATCGCCTCAGACCACAACAACCAAACGGACCTTCGCCCCCCGCTCTCGTCCAGCCAACTTCCCAAGCAGAGGCCTCTTCCGCCCAACTCCTTCTCTCACCACTTCAACTACCTCTGACGACGAAAACGAGCAACCCGAAGACCCCGAACTAGAGCTCGGGGAAAGCCGCCACATCGCCAATGTGACCGCCGAAGCCCTTGTTGGCGCCGAATCAGCTGTTCGATACACTCGTCTGAGGCCGCCATCTTCCGGAAGTCTCTCCGACTCATCTGATCTTGAAGCCTCAGGTTCCCACTCGTCTTATGAAACTTCAGATTCTTATACCGGTTCAGGCCGCAGAGTCCTGAAACGTAGCCCCAGGCAAGTAGATTTTTACCGAACTTCTCGAGCCAATAATAATAATAACAATAGATACGCAGCTAGCAGTAACACTAAATCTAGTAGAACTTCACAACAAAACACTCAACAACGTTCTCTACCTTCTTATTATACAGACTATGATGACGACTATTACTACGAGCCATATACTCCGACCACACCACCACCTTCAACTACCACACAGAAACCAACATCAAATCAAAGATTCCGTGGACGCATCCAACCGACTTCTACACCCCGACGAACCCCATTTACCCTTACTAACAATGACGCTTATAACACTAACACACGCACCAACTCCAACACTAACAGCCAGTATTCCTCGCCCGCTCATCGAACCGCCTCAACACCGAATACCGCCAACTCTGCGCTTGCGCGCTCCCGTAGCCAATCACGCTACCAACGTCCAAGCTACTCTGAACCCGCAACCACCAGCACTACAACTCCCAGCCCGCGCTCTCGCTTCAGGTCACGTTACCGCCAACCAGAAACCACAACTCTTCGATCAAACAGTCGGAACAATCGTCTCGGATCCCAAACCCGTTCGAGGGGTTCCAATGCCTACGCCGATAGAAATAATCGCTATGTCGATACATCAAAAGAAGACTATTTGGAACCTTCCTACGAAGTCCTCTCCACCATCACCGTAACGCACTATGTTCCCAAAGAGACTTCAATTCCATTCTTCAACGGCAAGTCCACCGAGTACAAAACCATTCTCACTCCCAGCGCCTCCAAAGAAGTCCTAGCGCCGTATCAATACACGCGCTCAGAATACCAAGGACAGCTTGTACTCGCCTTTAACAACGAACTCACTTCAACTCCAAGCTTTGGAGTCACTGAAGTCACCCGATTTATTATTCGAGAGTCCACAACGACCAGTGTAACCTTCACTCCGACAACAATTCGAGGCCGCCGGACTTCCTTCTCCCACATTGTTCCATCGACGGTTTATTCTGTCGAACCTATCGTTAGCACAGTTACGCCTCAGCTAAATTCGCTAGCTATTAATGATCCAAATCAACTAACTAATTTACTTCTCAATCAGCTGTTGGGAAATTTGAACTTGAATCCAGCTAATTTATTGGGCCTTCAACAACAACAACAACAGCAGCAGCAACAACAATTAAATCCTGCTGATCCACCAACCCCAATAACTCAATATAATACCAAAACCACATCCTATGTGACCACAGTCACAGACTTAACTTCAACAATAATCCCAATAACACTTCATGGAAAGGCAATCAAAACTACAATTGTTGAAAGCTCAACCCATGTGATAACAGCCACAGAATTTTTGACAGAAACCACTGTCATAACCCCCAGTCAGACTCAACCTCAGTTTCAACAACAGACGCAGCAACAGCAACTTCTTCCGGGACTCAATAATCAACAAGCACTTCTTCAAGGACTTCTTCAGCAGCAGCAACAACAACTTCTTTTGAAACAGCAGCAGCAACAACAACTTCAACAAATTTTGCCGACTCCAGTCCCTACGATTCCACAACAGCTTCTTCAAGCCACTTCAATCAGTGTTTCGAGCAACAAAAAAGAATTTGAGCAGGAAGAAGAGTCGGTCAAAGAAGTCCGCGTTGAAAAACCACCTCCGGCGAAGCAAAAGAAGGAAGAACAGCAGCAATATTCGGTGGTGACATTGTACGTTTCTGGAAGAAATCCTGGAGAATTTAGCACAGTTTTGAGTACAGTTGCCGTCGAATCGAGGAATAAGCGAAGTGTTGGTTCTTCAGAGCCTTCGATGGGAATTCAAGCAACTAAATCGACCTTCGATGTTCAAGAAACAGCGGACCTTTTGCACGGTAGTAGCGACAACGAGGAATACAATTACATTGACAATGACAATTTTAGTAAAAATAATAATAATGACGTCACTGATTATCCTGATGACGACCAAGACGACCAAATATTACTAGAGCCTAGTTACGTTAGTAGTGTTCCGCTAGTGGCGGGAACTAGTTTCAGTTCAAACACTCAGAGCCTCGAGAGCGTTCTTGAAGGCGCTGATCATGAAACTTTTAGGTTAGATGCCAGTAGCAGCCTTTATGAAGGTTACTAGAAAAATACAAGTTTTTATTATTTATAGACGATACAATTATATACTGACATATGGACTGTAATTTAGCGATGCAATTCACAAGATGGATTTTTAGAGTAGCTATATTTTGTGTTATAGCTTTACGGCGACAGATGACAGATTTGTTGTTCAGTTTTTTTTCGAGGATTTTCTAGGTAGCAGGAGTGTTTTGAAAAAGCCATACTTAATTAGATGTAAGTTTTCTAGAATATTTTTAGGCTAGTTAAATTTATAGAATTTGGAACAAACTACAAAGGCCCAGGAAATCCATCAAGGTACAAAGGGTCTTGAATACTTTTGTATATTTTAAATTTTTATAGAATTTTAGCAACTTCTTCTTGTTCTGTACATAAGTTTTTACACTATTTTACTAGAAGTTTGATTGAAGAAAAAGCGATTGAACAACATGTTATGTAAGTAATTATTGTAGGTTAAGTTTTCTTTATTAATAACGCTTGTTTTGCTTTGCTGTTTTATTGATAAGTGAATTTTGATACAAGATTCAAAAATGTAATGCTTTGTAATCAATGTGTTTTTTTACTACGGCAATCAATAAATAGTGTGCCAAATAGGTGGGATTCTTCTTCTTCCTTCTTACTGTCTCTATCTTTTTTCTGTTGAACTAAAAATTTTCTTAATGATTTTTTCCTTTGAAAATACTTGTGGTTTTCAGGTTCACGTGAATATAAAAAGGTCCGTGGCTATTTCTTGAAAAACTATCTTTCAAAATGCATATAAAAATCATTGAGTTGACCATCGAGCATATATTTCATATATTTCTTCCAAAACTGTCTAGCAACCAACTTGAAACCTTTGCAACCTGTCAATCACTGCACGCTGAATAAAAATTATAAATTGCACGCTCCGAAATGCAGCTTGAGCAAGCGAAAAGCCACATTTCACACTGCGAAAAAATATAAACATGATTTGAAATTGAAAATGTTGACCGATTAGGTGGCCTTCGAGGTACAAATGTCAAGAAGAAAGGCGGACCGCCGGTGGACCTTATACAAAAAAGACTTGAGATTACAGAGAGGCGGGTCAGTGGAGGGAGGCTCCATCTGGAGTCTGGTGGTGACCTCACAACCAGAATCATGAGTAATGGGGTCGGAGTCATAGTTAGGGGTGAGAACAGTGCTTTTTTGAAGCTTGAAAATTAGAGGATGGATTTTTTGGAGATTTTCACCGAAATTGTGGAAGACTTAAGGCAATTTTGGTTTTCCAGGTGATAAGACAAATTATTTATTAGGAGAAGCACCAGCGTTCAAGTCAATTTCTCCAATGACTGTAAATCCACGGCCGACAACGTTTCCGCCGTCGACAGTGTCGCGGCTTTTCCACCTGGTGGAGCATCCAGGAAAACAAGTGAGTTTTTGAATGGGCAAGCGCGCGAAAAGGCTTAACCGTTTTCCGGAGTCTACAATGCTTTGGCTTGGGAGTAAGATTTTACGATTTTGAATTAACCGGAGTTTGATGCAATTAAATTGCCCTTCCATAACTACGGAGCGCGGTTAAACTGGAAAGCGGCTTCATGCACATATAACTTACATAAACAATATAACTTCTTTCGTGAACAAACATACTCAGTCAGTTAATTCAATTTGCGAGCAAAAGTTGTCACTAGATCGTAGATTTTTGGGTTGAATCGTAATTGTTTCTACTACTGTAGGTTTATATACTACTACCGCTCCGGTCCGGAGCGCTCCGCTCCGATATATTCGTACCCGCACCAACGCTCCGCTCCATGTGTTATTTTAGACGCTCCGGGGCGCTCCGCTCCAGCTCCGCTCGGCTCCGGCAAATAGGACACCTCATTATAACACATCATCAGTCTAACTGTACTATTAGATTGATTTATTATCACGATGTCACCTTAAACAATAATCTAGCTGTAAAAATAGCAAATAGCAATATATCTAGATACATTGAAGCGGGCTTAAGTTCTCTTAAAATTGAAAAGCCAAAATTAGAAGTATTTGAAAATAAAAATTGTAGAAATTACAAATCAGGTCGTTTAGAACAGGAATTTACTACCACTTGCGGGAATGGCTACTGTATTTCTTGAATCATTGAAGTTAATCATTTACGTCTATATAAACAATTTTTTCGCACGAAATAATTTCCTAGGGAATCAGTTTAGAGCTATTTAATGAGATGTATTTAATTAATACTGAATCACGGCATTCAAATTTTCCACCTTCGAATTCAAATCTGGTTGTAACTCCAGCCCACGCTGACAATTCATTTTGGTTCATGACAATACTCCTCAAAATCAGTTCAAAAAATCGTATTCTTCTCATTACGAAAAACCAGGCTTGTTCAACTGCTTCATCTTCGACCATTTGATGCTTTCTATGCTTTGCTTTCATTTGTTTCTGTGTATAACTATCAGACCGATACACATATTCTGAATCACAGTGGCGAGATCTATCGATTGGTGTCTCATTAGGATCCGACACAACGCACGTAAAAGGATGTATTGTTAGCATACGTGCTTCCTCCAATTTTTGCCATAGTCGGCGTGGGAACAACTGAAGCCATCTTTGGTTACCACAAAAGTATCCTTGCGACCATCATTAAGTTCGAGGATTGATGGAACTACCTGATCCACTGGCACATGTGTTTGTTCAGCGGAAAAGATTCTGACTTTGGCCTGCAAAGCAATAATTTGGGCATGAAAAAAGAGTTACCGTAGTAGGTCTTGACTATCAAGTTGAGTCTCAACGAGCTCAAACCGACCCAAAACACGTATCACAAAGATTATGTGACTGGTTGGAAGTGTAAACATTACTCCCTGTCAAACTCGAATACAAGAACAAACAAAACATGTTTGTCATCGAGAGAAATTCACTCGATGCTTGAATGTGACACTACCGGGAAGTTTGTATTAACGGATGTCGCAGAAAACAATTTTCTGGTTCACCATTGTCATTTTGATCATTTCTACAGCGTGAATTTGATCAAGACTAGCAGAGTTCGAGGTGAGCATTAAAATCGCCAATTGGATAAAATGTTGCATTCAACGTTATTAACCAATTCACAGTGCTCAACTTGTGACCATATGGATGTGATCAACCATTCTGCCAACATCAGAATTGATATTAAAGTCGTGGTAAGTTCAACTTAAATTTAACGACAGTTTGGCGTCATCAGAATTCAAGTTTAATGTTCGTCTCCTCCATCAGATACTCGTGTGGAAGGTTTATTTGCTTGACTGCTCCAACTGAAAAGGATCCTGTTCGTGTCCTACATATAACAGCTGTTCTTCCAAGAATATTGCCTGAAAAGTTGACACCACCGACGTAAGTGCGACTCAATAATGCGACAAACATTCTAGTAGGATTTCAAGTTCGTGTTGTTAATTTGTCTGTTGTTACAGATCCTAAACGAGTCAGAAAACCAGAAGACCACTCAAAAGTTTCAACCGTTTCACTAGCCTGGAAGTGTATCAAACATTCAACATTCCACATTGCAAAATTTCACGTAACATCGCTTACATCACGAGAGAAAGAAGGTGATGCATGTTTTAACCGAATCTGTCATTACCTCATGAGGTTAAGATGATTGAAACATCTGTTGGCGTTTTTGAATTTCAGGTCATGTTGCTGATGGTTCTGATTTTCATTATGAACAGCAGAGTCCAAGCTCAAGATTCACAAGTACGTAAACTATATGTAATGCTCATTGAACTTGAACGCTAATGAATTTGCTGACATTTGTACAGGGCAATTGCGTTGTCTATTTCAACGAACTAAGACTGGATGAAGCGAAAACGTATGTTGAACTGAAATATTACAAACTTGTAATCGTTTTGGAAAACAATGGGATTGAATACATGTTGGATTTGGTCCAACGTGGACTGGACCTCAAAAACGAAGAGAAGTACGTTCTGCTCAGTACGATGGTGCATGGTTCTATTTCACCACTCTTCAAACATTCCGCAGCTCATGCAGTGCCGAAAGCCCACACCCACCAACTTCGAAACAAAGTAACTTGAATTTTTCTTTCAATTTATCTTCCTAACGTTTTCGAGAATAGAAAGCTTGGACTTTTAGATAGTGGGGGTTCCTTTAACTATCGTCAGTTAGATGACATGCAAAATCTGGGTAGTCTGATAGTTGAGAACACGGTTGACATTTTCAGTGCATGTCGGGTGACCCGCTGAGCCACAATTCCGCAATCTACAATAGACTAAATCCACAGCGAATCAGTGACAGACCGTGTTTTAGGGGTCCACAACGGAAACTTCCAAGATGGCCATCTTGTTGTAGACTTTAAGTGTAGGCCGTAAACAATTTTTCACATTTTATATTCATCCGTGTAGCCACGCGAAGCCGCTGAAGTTGCCAAATTTGGGGATCGCTGAACGCCTTGAAAAAGGGAACCTCACCAACTTCGGCTACAAGAGACCTACAGACTTGATACACGGCTCAAATGAATCACCATGCTAAGCCCTTTCGAACACATACCTACATTTCCAGATCCAAAGTCCGAAGGGTCACGGCTTCAGGACTTCTGAAGTCAAACCTTGGGGCCACTTATCTCCAAATCGGTACAATTTTTTCCCCGTAGAGCCCTATCCAATGCAGTTTTTGATGATCTTTCAATAGACTACCATCCGGTTATCTGAAATATTTTGTAACAGAAGTTACAGCGAAAACCGTTTTACGTAAGATTAACATGGGCTGAGCTTCAAGCTGAATTTACAACGGCTACCTACCACTAAAATACTGCTCAGCCCATGTTAATCTTATGGAAAACGGTTTTCGCTGTAACTTCTGTTACAAACTTCCAGAACACTCGATGGTAGTCTATCGAAAAAGCATAAAAAACTTCATCGGATAGGGCTCGATGAAGAAAAATTATCGTACTGATTTGGAGATGAGTGGCCCCAAGATTTGACTTCAGTAGTCTGAAGCCGTGACCCCGGCTGACTTTGAATCTGGAAATGTGGGTATTTGTTCGAAAGGGCTGAGCATGGTGGTTCATTTGAGCCATGTATCAAGTCTGTAGGACTCCCGTAACCGAAGTTGCCGAGGTTCCCATTTTCGCGGCTATCCCCAGATTCGGCAACTTCAGTGGCTTCGCGTGGCTACACGGAGGAATTTAAATCTTTAAAAATTGTTTATGGACTAAACCCAAGGTCCGCAACGAAATGGCCATCTTGGAATTTTCCGTTGTGGACCCTCAAATGGCCTTCTGGCTTGTCTGCTCCAGACCTACGATCCGAACTACAAGTCCCGTGTATATGCGCTGCACAATCTCGATAGCGGGGCGAAAGCTTATCCATGAGCTTTACAAAAGCTCATGGAACAAGTAAAAAACGACGATCAACTTTACCAGGTTTTGAAGTTTATTTTCGAACCAACATAAAGTATTTTGTTACCGACATTGCAGCTGTCATGACTTCTGAAATTAACAGTTCATTGTTGTTGTTTTTATGCCGTAACGTCAAAAAAGACCTAGTTAGCATAGGTTTTATTGCTCATAAATTGGAATTGACTGGTCTGATCTGTCCATTTGTGACGAATGGAGAGTCTGTTACCCAGTGAACTTTTAATCCAGATTGGTAAGTGCTATTTAGATTAAATCAAGAAATGCATATTTTTTGTTTGACGTCTGTACTTCATATTCCAATTTTTTCATTCACACATACCTGGAAATTATTGGCATTATTTTGCTAATCGGTTTGGTCACTCTTGTCGCCTGCTGTTGGTCAAGGATGTCACATCTGATGATGCGCTTCTGGGTCACTATCCGGATTAGAAGACCTTTTTCAGAAGAAATTCAGTTCAACAACTTGCTTGGAGAAGACGAAGATTCCGTTTACCAGTCAATATGAGTGATGTTTAATTTAGTTACACAGCTTGATTTAGTGAATTTCTGTTGTTTAGTTTTAATTTATGAAATGAAACGTCATACAAGAACGAACCTTGTTTCATTTAATTTAATATTGTCGCTAGCGTAACCACGAATCTACCCAAGATTTTTAAAATCGTAAAATTTATCTCCCAGGCCTTACATGTGAAAATTTTTGATTTTCTTCGTTCTGAAAGTTGAATTTTGTTGGGTTTTCATGAACTTTTGTGAAAAATGGAATCTAATTGAGTTAATTTTTGTATTTTAGAATGTGATCGAGCATTTGTTGCATTCGATAGTCCGGTCGGCGACACCGGACATGGTTACCAAAACTCTAGTTACTACTTTCACGTATATGACTACAGTTTTAGAAGATTTGAAGACTGTTGTCAACAGTCGAGAACAGGTGAGTTTTGAATATTATTGTGAGATAGAGCTAGTTGATGATTGAGAATTAGATTGATTGTGATTGTGTTTTAGACAATATCGAACGTCGTCACGGAAAAGTTCCGTCCCACCGTCCAGTACACTGCTGTAGTCAAGGCGGAGCCTAGTTCGTTACCGCCGTTCATAATGGACACTTTGTACACATCGTACCTGACCAACACGTTGTCAACGACGTACACGTATTATAACACTTTTACGGCGGGAAACATGCCGGTAGTGGTGACTAGTCGGGAGACAGTTTCAAATGTGGTGACGATGCCAGCTTACTTGGCAACACCGTCCTTTAGTGTCGTCTCGTCCTTGTTCCAGTCAAGAGTTTTTGAGACGGAAACGTACTTTACTACTTTTACCTTCTCGAAGACTTTGGAAGAAGAAAATCGTGTGGTTACCACTATGGAGACGGTGACCCAAGTTGTTGTTACCGAAGCCCTCATTCCGTATACTGATCCTGTACCTCTGATGACGCCTACACCGGGTTTTGTATCGATAGTACCTTCAGCAACGTACTTTACTACATACACGTACCTGACAACCTCAGTCAAAGATGGAAGTACTGTTACCAGGAGTAGTCTCTCTGTGGCTTCTAGTGTGGTAGCTCAGGAAGAGTCGCTAGCTCAATTTGCAAGTCCGACGCTTGTGGATCCATTCATGCATCCGCTGTCCATGTCGCCTACCCTTCAATACCCGCCGATACTGGAGAAGAGTAAAACGATGGTACCTGATTTCGAACCCAAGACTGCGGATCTGACCTTGGCTTATGATAGTCCTGTTGAAGATGTGAGTTTCAAGACGACTGTTCTGGGACCGTTTGAACCTGTGCAAATCTTTGCTACCAAGACGTACTTCACGACATTTACGTATTTTACAACGATCATGGGTGATGGAACCAGCTCTAAGGTACAGTCAAGGACGCAGGTCGTCTCCAAGATCACAACGGAAGCTTTATCAACTGCGTCTGATAGCGCCTACTTGGATGCTTGGAAGGACTCGTATTTGTCAAGACATTCGACTATTTTGGAGGTCACTAGTACGGTGAAGCATATTATTCCGGATAAAACAGAGTCAGTGTTTGTCAAGGAACCTACGTTGGTGACTCAGTCGTTCTCGTATCCGCATTACCCCAAGGATGAAGATGAAATGGGTATTCTGGATCCTACTACTCCGTCAAGCGGGTCTTCGGAGCAGTATGAGGAGCTTAAGGAGGGCATCAGTCATATTGTCAGTATGCTGGCTGGAACTGTAGCTGAAGAATATGAAATTATCACACCTTCGCATTCGTTCGACCCGTTGTACAGTACTGTGGTGGCGCCAACAAGAGTTTCTTCTTACGTACCAACCCCGATCGGTGAAGTCGACGATGATTATGATCCAACAACAACTGAAAATGACATCAATATCCACGACAAACTGTACTATTCGGCTTCTCATAGACCAACTCCGCCTTTGATCATCTCGGTGAAGCCTAATCTCAACAGGATCAAGCCATCAAAGATACCCACTCCTTTTGACGTGCCGGCGTTTTCGGTGAACGTTGGAGCTCCTCCTCAATCGATTCTGGAATACGACGAAAGTTTGATTGCTTCTTTATCGAGTCAGCTGGCTGACCCTGTGGATTTCGAGGCAGAGGACATTAGCTTCAATCTTCCGCCACCACCAATCATCAAACCCGTCAAAGGTGGTATCAATCTTCAAGAAGTTTCCAAACTTGAAAGCGCTCTAGTCAAACAAGGATCACTTCTGCCTTCAAATTCGTACAACAGCCAAGAAGATGGCTTGACAATTAGCCCCGAAATCTTTGACCAGGTGGACATTCAAGGATTGAGTTCTAGACCAATGTTGATACCATCAATACCAATAGAGCCTTTGAGTAGGTTCCCACAACAGTCTTCAATATACAGGAAACCTGCACCTAGCGCCAGCTTTACTATTCCTTATAAAGCTACCCAGATCAGTAGTTTGTCAAATTGGAATCCTTCTTCATCAGCCGTCAAGCCTGTCACAAGTTGGTGGAAACCTGCTGAAATCATCCGGATTACGTCTCTTGCGAAACCTACCTCCATTCATGTGCTCAACCAACTTCCAAGCAAGACTACAACAAGTCCAAGTTATACGTTCTCGTCGAAACCCACCGAAATCCGCTCTTCAGTTGTAATCACCAAAAGCTCAAGTATAATTTCGCCTAGTTCATCAACGAAGTTCACTCACTTCGAAATACCGGATAGGTTCTCCAGTGTGATACTACACTCACCGCCACAGCACGTGAACCTCCACTCTTCAGTCGTTGATAGACCGGAAATTCAACCGAATCCCACAGTACAAATATTGAACCTTCTTTCGGACATTGTGCATGAAGATCCGGTGGCCACGATTCCCGACTATTACGAAGAGTCTAGTGAACACACAGCCTTCAAACCGAATTATGACGAGCTTCCTCAAAAAGTGTACAACATTTCAATGCTTCCTCCACCTGCCAGAAGACCATCGACAACAACAACGCTTAAGCCTAAAAAGCCACCAACAACCAAAAGACCTACTTTGGTAACAAAGTCCACATTCCGTACCACTCAGAGGTCAACTGCGAGGACTACGCCGAAGCCAACTACAAGAAGACCTTCAACGACTACCAAAAAGGCTGTACCAACTACAAAACGTCCGTCGACGACTACCAAGAAGGCTGTACCATCTACAAGACCGACAACAAAGGCTCCTACCACAATGTCAACAACAACAGCTAGTACTTCAAAGACAACCACGAGTAGTACTTCAGCTCAGACCACAGGTTTCACTCAAGCAGTATCAACACAATTGCTACAGTTAGCCAATTCAACAACATTTTCCACATTCTTACCGTCAACTTTCTCCACCTTCTCCACTGTCAGCCTATCAGACAAACCCACGACCCTGGCGCCGGTCACGATTTCTAAAGATCCAATTTCGCCGGCCGTCTTTCCAACTCAAACGCCACTTGATACGACTGAGCTTACAACACCAGTATCGCTTTCCACCCTTTTTGCAATGACAACTCTAAGTAAAAACAAAACCGAAGTACCTCTACCAGCTGAAGGATTCACAACACCAATGTCGCTGTCCACCCTTTTCGCAATGACAACTTTGGGTAAAAACAAAACCGGAGTCACTCAACCAACTGCAGGGTTCACAACGCCGTATCCTGTGGATCCTCCTGAAATGGTATCCAAGTTTGAAGAAGTTGTTCCAACGTTGATACCTAAAACAGAAGATCACGGGAACCCACTTGAAGACTCTCTGGTCGAACTGCCGCCGACTGCAATGGATTCCGATTCTCCTAACGACCCAGACACCCAGCTAATTATCAAGATTGTTAAGAGTACCACAGAAAATCCAATTCCTTCTCCATACCCTGAGCCTCCAAAATCAAGCTATTCAACAATCAAACCGAAGAAAAAGAAACCGAAGCCGACACTAAAACCTTCAAGAGCGCCCATCACAAGACCTGCATCGTCCAGCAAGCCTGTCAAGGTTTACAGTCTCGCGCCTAACGCTGGCTCCTCAGACAGCAGCCCGGAAGAAGATAGCGTCGAAGCGGAGACAGAGGCTGAAACGGAAGCTGAAAATGACCTGGATGCTGATGATGACAATGAAGAACAAGACGACCACAAAAGCGGCAGCACCGAGTCTGAGGAAGAACAGAACCACGAAATTAGCGCTAGACCCCCGCCAATTCCACCTACTGGTACTGGCCCCAGCAAAACGACCTTAGGAACAGCCATCACTGGTCCTGCAATGCCGAATGCTGGAACTGGAATAGCTACAACCAGTGGAGTCAACTGGGGTCCTCTCTTGAACATTGGAGCGTTAGGGCTTGGTGGTTTGGGAGCTTCGACAATTGCAAGATTGGGACTTCCGATGCTCAGCAGCGTAGCTGGCTACATGAAGAGCGCTATACCACTTGCGGGTGGGTTGGCACGTAACGATACGCATCACAGAAGACCCAGTCATCACGATGACTTGACTGGACCCTCCGACTATTCTCACCATGGCAGCAATTCTCATCCAATGGGGCCTAACTTTGTCAAAGTGGGTTCTGGCAGTCCACCGACAAAGTACTATCACTCAGAAAGTATCCCAAGACGTCCGATAGTTCACGCTTCATCCAATATCAACAATCGTGATCCTACAGGCCAGTTTCACAGGTTTGAAAACGGTCCATGGTCTCAGAACAAGTTCCCTCCTCATCAAGGCGAAAACCTCAATAACTTTCAACCGCCACACAACCTTCAGCCGAATATTTTCAACCAGCTGAACTCTGTCAACAAACATGGCGATCCACCAAAGAGCAGTGAGATTGTTTTCCCACATATCAAAATCATCAATGGTCCTCAACATCCGCAGCAAGGTGCACCTCAGCAATTCAGACCTACGGTAATTACACCTCAAAATAACGGCAATAACAACAATGCTCGTCCAGGTCCAACTGCAAGTGATGAAAGCGGAGAGTATATACCGTTTCCACGTCCTCCATCTGGTGTGAGCAACGAAAGGCCCCTTTTCAGGCCTCAAGGGAACAACAACAACAACAAGCCAGGACAGCAACAAAAACGGCCTGCGGAAAGCAGACCTCCATTCGATATCATCAACTTGAACTCTCACGAATCCGAAAGTGCTGAGCACAACCATTTCGGAGGACCTTCAGGATTCGACCTCCACTCAAACGAAATTCCTGACAAGTTTCCACCAAGGCAGCCTCAACATAGACCTCAAGCTACTAACCAAGGACCGAAAAGACCTGGACCATTCGGTACGACCCCTAAACCACCGTTGCATCACATGGACAAGGTTCTGTTTGACAACAAAGGGGAAAATCCCATGTTCACCATCAACATTGAAAAGCATGAAGATCCGAAGCCAACGCCCAACTCGCCACCGTCTTCGACGACGAAGATCACCATCACATCCCATGAAACGGCGGAAAGGCCACCTCCATCGGGCCCTCCTAGAAAATTCATACCTTCGTTTGATACCGAAAGTCATGAACACGAAAATTTTATTCCCCCACCACGATTTCCACCTTCTGATAGTCTTCACTTTTTGCCAACACCACCGCCAATGACAAGACCCAAGTTGCCTGGGCCATTCCCGTCTCCGACTGCACAACGGCCATCTGAATCGGCACCTAATACTGAGAGGTCGCCGCCAAATCCGTTCTTCCGCCCAATGTTTGACCAAACTATTGAGCAGATCCATGCAAACATCAGGCCCTTCATAAACCAGCAGCCTAATAACCAAGCTGGAGGAAACAACAGATTTGTTCCACCACCTCCCAGTCCTCCGAACCCTGGAAATGACAAGATGAATCCGTTCATTCGTCAGCATTCAAGGCCTGAACCACCCAGAAGACCAGTACCCATTCATAGCGATGAACATATTTCGATTGAGAACAGCCATGAACTTCCTCAAAATAGTGGAAGCCAGCAATTCCCAGGTCGGAAGCCGCCATCCACATTTGGAAATGTTCAACCGGTAAGCCGCCCGAATCAGCAAGGCTTCACTCCTAATGTTCGCAACCCGTTCATAAGACCGTTCCCACCTGTCGACGAATTCTCATCTCCATCAGGATCTGGCCCTCAAGGAGTAGTTGAACCACCCAGAGGTCCACCGCCTGCTAACTTTCGCCCACCGTTTCGCGGAGATTCCTCGCCATTTAGGCCTTATGAGCGCCCAACTGGCTTACACTCTTCCGAGTTTGGAAATTATGCTCAGCCACAATTCAAGCAACCAGTCCACTTACCGGGCTTCCGGCCCATGCCACAACCGACTCCAAGCGCTCCAACTACGACAAACACTGTTCCAAAACCACCATCAACTCCTGCTGATCTCTTGCAAAATCACCGGATTCCTCCAAACTTCTCTAGGCCAACTCCGAATGCTCCACCGCATCAGCAAAGGCCTTCTACCATTTTTATTGTTAAAGAAGTACCAGTTTCATCGACGACGACAGCTGCACCGATCAAACCAGCATCTACATCCAACAGAAATCCAGTTAGAGCTCCAATTGGCGGTTTCAGAAACGTCTCTGGAATTCGAACTACCTCTACAACTGCTACAACTCCTACCCCGAAGTCCAACCCTGGCAAAGCTACAGTGTCTAAACTCAACTTGATTAGAAAATTTACTACACCGATGCCGTCTTCCAAACCAACAGCTTCTGTCATTACTGAGCGTCCGCAGGTCAACCAAATCAGCATAACTCCCAAAGATCTTTTGAAACTCAGGGCTACAGCTGGGAAGACCAACGAAACTAGATTTAGTGGAAGACTGCCTAACCACTTCCAAAAGGGTCCGCTGTTCCCAAAATTAAACTTAGGATTCAATACAACGACCACACCGACTCCTCGTGTCACTAGCAGAAGACCGCTTAATGGAAACAAGCTTTTCGTCAACTTGCCTACTGAGGATCCTAACTTCGGTCAAGACGTCAGCGGTTCTGAAGATCTCGAAGCCGTTATTGACCCTGTCAGCCACAAAATCATCAAGTCTCCTTACGACTCCCTGTCTACAACCCCAAGTTTCCACGGCTTCCCGCCAGAGCCCAATACAACTAGACGTACTGGAGTTGAGAGCTCGTCTGAAGAAGACTTCCCAGTTCCAACCGTCAAGATTCCCAACGGTTTCATGGTATCAACTCCAAACCAGTTCAAGGATTTGTGGTGGCCTACGACCTTCAAGCCTGTACCGTCGTTTAATCTTACTGCCGAATCTTCCAACACCAAACCCGTTGGGGTTACTACAGACAAGCCTATTGATAACCCAACGACGTTTAAAACTGCTCTGAAGCCCACAACTTTCCGTCCTGTGCTTGTTCGAGCACAAGATGGAGGAAACGTGGGTAATCCATTTGGAGATCGACAACCAGGCCCAGTCAGATTTGGAAACAATTTCGGCAATGAGCATGAAGGAATTGAACATGTGAAATTCAAAAATGTTGAAATATTTAGAGAGAATAATAAGTTCAACCAAAATCGACCTCCTCAACCGCGACCTCCAGTGTCGTCTTCTGCACCTAGGCCTCAGCAGCCACCGAACCAGCGACCACCAACAAAGACTTCGGAGTATTCTAACGAAGAGCCCGAATATTCGGATGAGTACAGCGATGAAATTCGGGACGTTCAGAAACTTCCTGCAGGACCAACACCTACCAAACAAGTTCGACCGGACGCTCCAAGACCTCAAGCACCAACAAGGCAGGCTCCTACAAACGCCAATAGACCTGATACGCCCAGGCAGCCGGTGCGCAAAGAACCTGATACCGCTGAACTGGATGAATCCAACGAAGTTTTCCACGCTGGCCGTTTGCCTGTACCATCGACGAACATGAGGCCACCGGCCCCTCCACCAGGATACAACTTTGACCCAGCAAGACCTCCTCTGAGGTCTCAGCACCCAGCTCTTGGCTTACCGTTCCCACATCCACCGCAGCAAGGTCAAAATAATGGTTATCGAAGACCTCCACCGGTTGAAATGCGGCCTCCTCCGAATGTTCAGCAAGATCATCAAAGATTCCGACCACCTTTTGGACCAGTTCAAGGGATTGCTCCAAGGCCAAACTTCCCACCAAATCGTCATCCTGCTCATAGTGGAGAATTTTTTGTCAACAGGCCTCCAGCCCATCGTCCTGGCCCTGACGAACATCATAACGTGCCTGGGATGAACCTGGTGAAAACGGATGTCATCCGTACTCCGAATAGGCCACCGTTCATACCGTTGAGAGACGATTCGCCCAAAACAAACAGACCAACTCATCCTACTCAAACCATACCGACTAAACCTACTCCGTCTGCCGAATCTGAAGAGTATTATGAGGAATCGAATGAAATTATCATTGATCCTACTAGCAGCAGTAGCACAACACCAAGAGAAGGTTCGTTGGTTGTTCAGAATCAAGAAAAGAGCCCGTCTGAATCCATTGAAACTTCAGCCAAGAAGCCCACGCTTTCAACTACACAGAAGACAACTCCAAGACCTCCTCCAACTCGAAGTACTCCTACGAATCCAATTCGCAGAGTTCCAAGTAGAAGGCCTGCAACCACAACAGCGACAAGTCCTAGAACGACTTCAGCACCTCGAAGAAATCCACCTTCCAGGCCAACCCCACCTCAAAGGAAACCAATGCAGCCTGTCAGTCAAGAACTCGATTACGAGGACGAAGAGTATGAGGACGCCGAGAGCGCCGAAAAGCCAACACTACAAGTGGCCCCTAATGTACCGAAGTTCCAACCTCCTCCACCACCTTCTCCTCCGACCAATAACAATAATAACCGGCCTGTTCATGCTGGAGGCTACATCTCAAACAATAATATGATCCGAAGACCACGTCCTCCGCCTGAACGCCCATCTGGCCCACCTCCATTTGGAAGACCTTTCCCGCCAGGACCAAATTTCGAACACCATGGCCATAGACCTGGAAATCCACCAAAGACTGAAATGGAACCACCTGCTCCAAATGTTCGTGGACGACCTCAAGTTTTGGATCTTCCACCTGGCGGTTCTGTCCGCCCAAGGCCACCGGGGCCTCCTGGCAGGAATCCAAACATGCGTCCAAATCTTTTGAGGCCGAATTCCAACTTGTTATCTACTCCAGCTACTCCGATGGTCTCCGAAGTGACTGTTCACACAATCGCTAGTGTTGACGACGACAATAAGATTGTGGCTACTAATGTCTTCACTCAATCTCTGCCGACGAGAGGATACACAAGAGACAGAAGCCCTTTGCTCACTGAAACCCTTGAGGGCGCTGAAAATATCCAACTTCAACCAACTCCTATCCTGGAAGGCAGTGAACTGAGAACTACGTCATCTTCAGTCGTCATTTATTCAAGTGGAACGTTGCAGACCTTGTCATCATATTCACCTGCCCTGAAACCTTCAAGTCACGAAGAAAGTGACGAAGAGTACTACTCGGAGGAGGAGGAAGAGGAAGACCTTCAGTCTAAACCAGCATCGAGACCTTCTTCAACCGTAATTACGAGAACTCGTTCAAGTATCATCAGAGCGCCCATCAAGCCAACGATCATCAGGACTAGAGGAAGCCAGTTCGTGAAGCCAACTCCTGCATTGACATCAACTCCAGCGGTATCAAGCACAAAGGATGAAGCTGCAACCGTGTCACCCACGGCAGTAGTGAAAAGCACTAGCTCCACTAGTAGATTCGTCATGCCCTCAAGGCGGCCATTTAATAAGCTAAACATCGGTTCAGGCAGTACCACAACAACGAAGGCTCCTGCTGAGACCCCCGAAACCACAACAACCAAGGGCGCTACAGTTGTAACGACTAGAAAGCCCTTCTTGCCGAACAACAGGAACTACACTGGTAAAAAGCATCACTTTTTGTATTCATCGATAAAAAATTGAAGATTTAAATTAACTCTCTGGTCATTGCAGGTTTCCCACCATGGTCTCGTAGGTTCACTACAACACCTGCGCCTGTCGTCACTACAGTAGAACCTGAAGAAGAAAACGCAGTTGAACCTAGCGAGGACAAGTTAAAGCCAAATGTAGTTTTAGCCGGAGCAAACAACACAACGAAGAAATTCTTCAACAGAAAGCCGTTCATACCTCAAACGACTACGCAGAAGCCAGTTGACGGAAATCTCTTGTTTTCAAGGAAGCCATTCCAGCGAACCACAACTGAAAGCACTACTGAAGCAACAGTTAAGCCTACAACATTCAGACCGTTCCGGCGCCCACTTCCACCGAAATTGAAGACTCCAGCGTCAACGACAGAAGAGTCACTACCACCAAAAGAGACTTCAGAGAATGATATCGAGGATGAGCGAGACAAGGACCAAGCAGAAAACAAGCGGATTGTAGTGGTCAATTCCTCCACTTCAGTTAGTGCTACCAGGAAGACTATCGTGGTCGAATCTTCAGAAAGCCAATACGATCCTGCTGAGCGGGGTCCTGAGGAATCCACTGTTGTCAGTACTGTACATATCAGCACAAACCAAGAACCACCAATCAGCCCAACCCGAGTGCGTGTCAAGCAGAGAACGTCGCAAGGTCAGCATCCGTTGAGACCTAAACTAAGCTCTTCAGTGGTCCCAGAATCGACGAATGAGCAACCTCCAACGACAAGATACATTACTCAGACAGAGACCAGCACCAAGACTTTAACGGAGACAGAAACAACAGTAACGACGTCATTGGGTGAACCAGTAACTCACACGGTCATGATCACCAAGACATTACCACCACCGACGCTTGTGAGCACGATTGTGGGCAGCGTTACTGTAGTGAACACTGTTGAAGTCGAGCCGACTACTGTCAGGTCGACAATATTCGCTGAGCCAACACGGAGTAAGTACATGTATATTTCTTTTCTCCAAAAATTTAATCAAAGTTCGGGTGAATTCAAACTCAATGTCTTTTTGCAGCAATACCACCAATTCCAACTTCCGAGGAAACAACAAAAGACCCTGAACCAGTCGAGCCAACTGTTCTGCAGGGTGGAATTTTGGTCAAGGGCAACGGCAACAGACGCAAGAACCAGCAGAAACCCACTCAACAAGGGGACACTACCGCCAAGCCGAAAAGAAGACCGGATATCTTAGACGCTGATTGTGAGACATATTGCGGTTCTTATAAGAAGAATCAGATGTGTAAGAAACTTGGGAAAAACACTAAGGCACAATGCGTCTGCAAGCCTGGGTATGCTCGAAGACTTCCGTCGATGCCCTGCAAAGGTAAGAAACCTGCTAAAAAACTGATATGATTAACGGAATTAGAATTTAATCTAAACTGTTCTGTTTTGTAGCAATTTACACCTTTGAAATGTCCATTGGCGTCAGAGATCTTGTCGGCATGGATATGGATATGAATCAGATGTCGAACCCGGATTCTGAAAATTTCATTGAGTTTGCAGAAACCACAAGGCAAGCGTTGGACAAGGCTTTCTTATCTTCAGATATCTGGAAAGCTTACCAGGGGGCTTCTGTGATGAGCTTGGTTCCTAAGAGCGCCATGAACATTACGATGAGTCCTGACGTGACTGCAAAATTGGATTTCTTAGTACAGGTGAGTAACTCAACTTGGGCCCAATAAAGCGTTTTGGGAAATAGTGACATTCTAACATTATTTTCTGTCTGTAGCTTTCTCACAACCTGAGTGGCAATTCTATGAGAGACAAATTGATGAGTCAACTTCAAACTACCAACTATAGCATTGGCAAATCTGGTATTATGGCTTCAAAATCAATCCAAGATATGGCTGCCAGAGGTAAGTGTAAAGAAACATTAGGGTCGAGAATTGCAACAGCAAGTCTAATTCTTCTGTTTTTGTTGTGTGTAGACTTCAACGAATGTGCACACCGTGACCACCATGATTGTTCTCCATTTGCCACTTGTATCAACCTGCAAGGTTCGTTTACGTGCGAATGCCGGAATGGATTTAAAGACAATTCTCGAATTGGTGAACCTGGTCGGCAATGTCAAGAAATGGATGGCTGCGAAAAATGCAACTGGAGAGGAGATTGCATGGTACTGGATAATGGCGAAGAGACCTGCCAATGCCGCCGCTGGTACGGTGGCGCCACATGTCAGATCAACCTTAAATTCGTTTTGATTGCCATAATCGTGCTCGGACTTGGAATGTTCATCATGATTTTGTCTTGCGGTATCCTTGTTTGTGGTAAAGACAGCTCACCGGCAAGAAGAGAACGAGGTGGAAGCGGTCGGTTCTTGAGATACAGAAGTCCAGCTTCGCAAGCAACATTGGAAAGAACAGCTATTATGAATGAGTCCTGTAGCAGTGATGACGGAAGCCAAACGCCACCTGTCAGACTCCACCCTCATTCGTACACTCCGGATTCCTTGGCGGTAAGTTCTGTTCGAGCTAGTTATACAATCTTACGAACCAAATCTCATATTTTCAACTAAAATTTCTAGCACTTGGATGGGGCAGCAGATAAACGGCAAAGACGAGCATCCAGAGATGCCAACATGATGAATTTCACTATGCGCAATGCGATGGATCAAGTGAGACGATTTAAGCAGCTTGCAGCCTTTCAAACCTGTATACATTGTACTTATATTTAAACTTCTTTAATTGCAGGATCGAAGTCTCACTGTAGTCATACCTCGAGCTAAAATTCGGGAAGCTTCAAGACCTTCATCAAGGCCAACACACGCTCTATCGGAAGTTCAAGCGGAAATGTCTGCTACCGAGCAAAAACTACTGTCGTATTTGGATAATGCATCAGCTTCTGTAAGTGTCGCATTGTGTTTTTAACCTTTTAACCTTTGTTCTGAAGATGAAAATTTAATTAATTTAAACTTTGCACATTATAGGCAAACAGGCACGGCCCAGTAGCCTCGTCTAGCAGGCTATCACATCTAAAAGCCGATGAGACCAAACGTAAATTCTCACTACAGGAACAACGTAAAATTTCTAGTGGTAAGTGATAGTTGAACGAAAGTCTTGACCAAAAGAGTTCATCCATTACACATAACGTATTAAACGAACTTGTAGGTGCACTAGTCTCTTCCGGAACCGAAGTTTCGGCACAAGGAGGAATGAGAAGAAAATCAACCGGAATTCCATTGCCCGATGCAAGGTCAACGACAACCAGGGGAAGCGTTTCTGAAGTTAGGTCGGTAAATGAAACGATACGAACCACGGGCAAACAATTTTCGGACCAGGCTTCAAGAGCCAGCAATTACAGCTGCAAACCACCATCGTATTGTGCTTACAGCGAGGTACCTAATTGAATTTTAGCACTTTTTCGGTTCAAAAATCAAGAGTTTTCTTTTACTAATTTGACTTTGTTTTATAGTCTCATGGGCACACAATGGCGGAAAAAGATGGATCTTCAACTGTCTATACTACACAAGGGAAGTTATTTAGGATGAGCCATAATCATCACAATCGCGATTTCATGGTGAGCCTTCAAACCCTATCATTTACTGCGTCTAGATCTACAGTAGCGGTTAATATAATCACATTTTTTCTTTTTTATAGGATGACAGCGACAGCATATCTATGAGTGATTAGGAAGTCAAAAGAAGAATTTCGAAGAAGGACTGTGCAATTATGAATCACGTCGTGTCCTTCTGTGAAGGACCAACGAGTGATGGTTTGGAGCTTCAAAGAATATTTGTTTTAGTTCTATAAGCTTTAAGTTAAACAGGGAAAGCTAGTATAAAAGTTTAAATGTATAGTTACCAAGAGGGGTCAAAAGTAATTTATGGTTTGGTTGTTCATCAGTCAGTAGCTTATTGTTATAGACGTTATTCCTTTCGTACAACGTTTTACTTGTCATGCTGTCTCACTTCACTGTTGTGTTTGTGCCAAATGAGGCTATGGTTTTGTAGATTTACATGCAAACATTAGTTTTGTTGTTCTTTAAGTTATCACAAACTTGTTTCACTTTTTCTTGACTTGTCTGCTAAACCAAGTAGACTTGTTATAGCTTAATGAGTGAGATTCACGCAAATTATGTTACCACAGAGCTTTAATTTTTGTTAACCACTGTACATAGGATATTGGTGATACCAATGCTTAATATAAGGTTTATTGAACAGTTAATGTATACAATTTGCAACGCTACTGAAAAGAATTTATACGCAACAACGAGGGGTTTTTAGAAATAAGTTAGCTCTAGAACTTTACGTAGTGTTCGCAGCAATAGGTTATGACAAATCAAATGAGCTAGATATACTTTCACAGGGTTTTTCACTGTTCGATCGATGCATGCTGCCTTTAAGTATATACAACTGAAAATAACAATAAACATGTAAAATGAAATTGATCCTTTTTAGGATCCTTGTAGAATGTACTCACTAACAAGTATACATTTTCCTACGGAACAAGATTTTTAGCGACTTAAACGTAAATTGAGATCTGACAGTCATTGAGCGTGTTAATCACGCTTTATTCTAGCCCAAATGCAAGATCTTATGACGGATCCTTTAATTGCAAACAATTCGCAGTGATTCCGTAACGTCAAGTCTTCTCAAACATATTCAATCAGTCGTTTGCCTGGATTCACCATCAGCACAAGAGAGCAGCAGAAAGACAGCATGCAATCACCATTTTCTACTGAAGAACAGATGATCAAGTTTCGATCGGATTGGCGTCTTCAACGTGCTTCGAAATGAAATCCAGTCTCTTCACATTCAGGATCCGAACGAGTTCTGATACATTGATGTGAAACTGTAAACAAAAAGAAAGAGATTCGAGAATCTTGAGAGACCAAATGTTTCACGAAATGTATGATTTTATCTTACCGGTAAAGAAAGTACAGCGCCGAAACACCACCAAAGTTTCTTTGCAAGGCGATGAATCAGATTTTGATGGATGGGCACTGGAAGCAGGTTACAGCAGAACTTGAAACTGAATTTAACGGCACTGGAGCTATGACGATCCTAGGCGGGTTATAGTGAGGACGCTTTCTAAGGTCCGAAGCAATATCGTGAAAGCCTGTAAGAGTTATAAACTTTGGATCTTCTGATTTACAGCATTTTGAAAGGCAATCAACTTTGTGCAACTTACATTTTCAAATTGAGAATCCGACCTTGAAAATCCTGAAGTGTTTCATGTCAACGTTCAAGTAGATGGCTGGAACGGAGTATCAAGTAGCGAAGAATCCTGAGCTTTTAGCGAAATATGAAAGCCATGTATTTCCGACTAATAATATTTTTGAAATTGCTTCCAGTTTCTAAAAAGATAAAATTTGGTAACCGCTTTTTTGCACGT
Source organism: Sphaeridia pumilis (assembly GCA_034698345.1). Classification (NCBI taxonomy): domain Eukaryota; kingdom Metazoa; phylum Arthropoda; class Collembola; order Symphypleona; family Sminthurididae; genus Sphaeridia; species Sphaeridia pumilis. Next base: position 425 of record JAQGBJ010000981.1, on the reverse strand, counting down.
GTATCATGCCTCTCAATAGTAAACACCGCCGAGGCCATCGAGTTTAACAGACGCATAGAGTACGAATGCTGTACAGCGTTGAACAAATGGGATGACAATGTAAATATCAAAAATGTTTCAATCAAAAAAGTTTCAAAGGGTCCTGTGCCGAATCCTTCAACAATTTCTGAAATTAAAAAAATGGGTTGCCTTCGAAATAACACACAAATATGCTCATAAAATTTTCACTGTTTAAAAATTTTCAGTTTTGCGTAAACAATGTTGCAAAAATGTTATCCGTTTGGCGGACTACACCTACAAAACTCCGGCAAATCTAGGAAATTTGGCTCGCACCAGATTCTGTCTCACCCGCGGCGGCCACTACACTGTACTACATGTACAGTGTACACCATTGCCTCGCAACTCCCTTAGGATGGCGGCTTCGG
>JAQGBJ010000980.1:0-28569 GCA_034698345.1 Sphaeridia pumilis | reverse complement strand
TGAGCTATTCTTTTCAAATGTTTCACTTCTTCTATCTAGCTAATTTTACAGGAGCATGGATTAGCATTTAACGGTATCGTTAAAACCCGAAAAACTTTCAACTCGTTGATACCACAAAACTCTAGTCTTGTTGTCCATACGAAACGAAACTGACTGAGAAATGAGAAACAGAGTATGGAATATGATCCTTATTGCCTGTAATTAATCACAGTCAAATCAGAACCTCCAAGTTTGACAAGATCAAGACTTTTTTTCAAACCATATCAAATATCAAGGCTCATTCATAATATCCATCAAGTATTTACTCCGAGAACCAAAACAAACTCCTATCAAAAACCTTACGCATTTTACTACAGTTTCTTTGATGATAAGATAACCGGCTACGCATATACACAAACACAAACTCTTTTTTGATTTCTTCTGTCCTTCAATTAATTCATCATTATCAACACAAACGACCATATTCACACAACATCCACTTGACAGCCACGGGTCAGAACACAGGGTCATTCGAAATCTTGGAACCAGAAATAACATCAAACATCACTTTTTAATACTTCGACCGCTCCTCCCAAATCCGAATTTCAAAAACCTCCAGAACATCCATGAATTGCCTTCTTCCCAATTTTCAACCTCAAATATTATGGTGATTAAACGACAATCAGATTAATTCAGGTACTAATCTCGCCATTAATCCTTTGACCACGCCGGCAGCTCCACACCCAAGTAAATCCTAAGTATTTTGATCCAATTAATTACACTAAAATTACTACAATAAGCTTAAATTCCAACAGTGTTTCGAAACTTACCTTGCAGTTCGTAACTCTTCCTCCAAGTTTTTCACGTTTTCAAAACCACGATTCAAAGTAAAACTTTGAAGTTGACAGTCTTCAACTGAAAAGTCTTGACTCCAATCCTCACAACTCTACGTTCAACTTTGAGATTCCAAGTCAGTCAATCAATTTCTTGAAGTTTTTCACATCCAACAATCAGTCACAATCGCAATTAGTCGTCACAACACTAACTTGTTTCCAGCTGCACAAGTTCGTAACTAACCTCCTTGTTGTCTTAATTTTAACACAATGTTCACTAACCACGTTCAACTCTCAAGTCTTACAACAATCACCTTTCAATTCTTGCGTTTTCTAAATCAAATTATTTACCGAGTCAATTATACACTACAACGACAAAACTTTTCAGATCTTGTGAAACTAACCGAATCTAAAAGCTACATTAAGATTTAAACGCGGACTCATGCATTACAACCGCTCCTCCGTTCAACAACAAAACATTGACGGTCTTCCAAATGCTGACTGTACACACCCTTGCAATAACACACAGGCAGGAAGGCATCCGCTCCGGCTCAATGTTGAGGATACAATGGCTTTAAGCTGCCCCGTCCGCCCGCTGTTACAGCATGTTGCTCAACCAACGAAGCTCTCGCACAAGAATTCTCCTGGCAAAATCCAATGCTGTGAGTCAGGATCGAGATACATGCGGAAGATACAACAGGGAGGGAGGTCCAGATACAGTGTGTTAGAGATACAAGAGATGAGACGTAGGCGGCGGCGAATCACTTTGAGCCTTCCTATCCTTTCTCTACTGTGTGTCGAACCTCCTGCAATGTTAAAAGCCCGTATAGACACAAACGGTCCGTTTTCCCGTTTGCCGCCATACTAAAATTCTGTATTGTTGAGCTCACCTTTACCACCTGTATGGATTTGGTCTGTATTTTTTACCTGTCTACGCAAAGTGAACCGGTTCTGTGTTAAAAAGTGGTGAATTGTAATTGTGGTGCTGATGAACCAACCATTAGAGGGGATGAGGGGAAACGCACATGTTTTGGGCTGGAGAAACAATTGAAAACAGACGACGGCGAATCGCGTTGATTCACCACAACTTTGTTAACTGCCCTCGGGCGAATGGTTCACCTGAGCTTTTGGAACGTGTCGATTAATCAGGGTTATACATGTATGTAACAGTGTGTGGGGAAAGACCGGCTTAAACGAGACGGAGATAAATGATTGGCGCCTATGCATGAAACATTGAACGTTTTGGATCGTTTGGTTAACAAGTAAAAATGAAAAGGTAAACAATGTGTAATTAATTGAAGTTACTTATAGTTCAGTCTGATGCGGAAGCTGACTCTTGCTCTTTATGCTTGTTTGAAGGGGTCGAGAAGTCGAGACTGACTGAAGGAATGGACCGTTGACGATGCTGAAGTTGAACCGTTCTCAAGAGTGGAACCGGAAATGAAGAACAATTCAGCTACGTTCATGAAAGAGTGAATGTATGTGTATACAGCCGGCCTGGGAAGGAGATTCACAATGGAGTCTGAAGCCATCGAACGGCGACCGGAAGGTTTGGAGTTTGGATGAGGGGAGCGAAGTCTATGAAGTCCGTCTGAAGTGCGAAAAGTCAACGTATTTCCAGTTGTTACTGTAGGTGTTGCCGGCAGAGACAGTATGTATATAATTGTCAGCTTGCCGTCGGACGTAGCTCGTAAAGGGGTGAGTTAACAATGATGTTATCAAATTATCGAGTTATTGTTGTGTCGCTGGTGTGTATTCAGTTAGTCAGCAGGTACTATTGAAGGGGAGGAAACTGATTATTCCTTGTTTTGACATTACAGGACCTTGTTTGTTGTGCTGACGAATTGACGGTGGGAGGTGTTCATTGCATTGAGGGTAGTTATGGAGGAAGTCGCGGTTTGAAAACGGCTGGAACTTCGATAAAAGGTGCTACTGGAGCGGTGTTCTGAAGAAAATCATATGTAGTTGCATGGAACCATGGAACTGAGGACCGCAAGTTGTGGTTCAACGGAAAAAGATAACTCGACTTGGAAGTACTTCAACTTTAACGTTATAATGATTGAATGGGAAAAGGAACCTATCAATTACTGATGGTATAAATAGTCTAGATATCAGACATCACATCCATGTTCATTGTAATCTTTGTGAAACTTGAGTTTTATGACATTGGATGCAATTTGAATTCTTTTGCTCTTGCAGGCACTTGTGCTGCTGATAAGTTGCAATGACGCTGGCGTTCCAGGGAATCGTTCTGCAAAATCTAGATGTACTATCAGAGAACCGAAACCAAGAATACAAACGATCAAAGATAAAACACGATGCCAAGACCGAAATCTATTCATCAATAAATGGGGATGAAAGTAAGTGAGCTGGGATTAGTTTGATTCTTTGATGCTCTGCAGTCTAACCACAACAACTGTGTCAATTCAAGTTCAAAGCTTATAATTCAATCTAGAGACTTATGGAAGACTAACTTTTTAATGGTGGTTGTGGAGATAGTAGGCTTTGCACAATCCAGTCTTGATTGTTAATGACTTAAGTCGTAGCGCAGGGATAAAAGCTGCATCGTCTGTGAAATGATGTTTGGGCCGTGTATGAGTCGGAAAAAGCACTCTGCTGTGATTGAGAATGATACGTCGTTCAGTGGCAGGTACAAAAGTAAATAGGCTTTAGATAAGGTTTGATTATAAAATGTCCACATAACTGTATTATTTTCTCTCCTCAGAACTTCTCGGACGTCTGCTACAGCATCATCAGATTTCAGAGATCTACCAGGAAATCTCTTCTGGAAGGACGCCTTCCGGTGCAAAGGCTGCAGTCTACCGTTGGAGATACCGATATTCTTGTGCTATAACCCCAAAGAGACGCATCCGCTTTGCAAGTCTTGCAGCAAATGTGCTGTTCCTGGCTGTGGTTCACTTGTTGGGACTACCAGGTCACTGGTGCTAGAAAAATTGGTGTCAGCTGTCAAGTTTTCCTGCGAATACCGGTGCGGGAAAATGGAGATGGACGCTGTTGTTTATAGGGCTCATATCGCCAGCTGTTATTGCAGGTGACCCAACGAATTCGATAGCTTTCAAAAAACTGTTGACCGACTGTCGAGCGTCGTAATATGAGTTTTAATGCCGTTGTTTTCAGGCCCCTGCCATGCAAAATATGCGGCGTCAACCAAAGGTTTACATCGTTACTGGCCCATCTGAAGACAGTTCATGGAGTTAAGGAATCTCAAATAGACCAAGATGCGTTAATGGTTGATTTCCATAGTGGTAAGCGTACGGTATTGCTTAAGCTGATACGGCTATTGAATGTGACTTCATTTAATTTTTGGATTCGCAGGACAACCTAGAATGCAGTACCTCAGGTTTGGCGGTGAGCTCTTCTTGCTGAATTATTACAAAGATACTATTTGGATTGAGATTCTCAGTATGATACCCGGTTTGGAGAAGAGCTTTGGTGTTAGAGTTTCTGGCTGCAAATACCCAATTGTAAGCTACTTCTGAAATTCTATGTCATTTCAGATTCCCGGTGGCAATAGCACTGTAGACTGTAGATTCTCATCAGATAAATTATATTTTTCAGGAAACTGAACTTCGGGTACTAAACATTAGAAATGTCGTAAAGCCATGGCTCAATGAGAAAAATTCCCTGGAAAAGACTGAACTTCAGCGCAACAAGTACGTCCCGTTCAATCGCATCAGCGGTCGTACTTCCTTGGGCTCTCAGACTGACTCGGAAGCTTCCTCGGAACGCAGCCTTAGCCCTGCTAATTCGCACCTGGACCGCAGCAGATATTACATGGTAGTTCCGCAGGATGAAGAGCTGATTTTTTTATTCTACAACACCTGTAATGGTGCTGATGAAGACTTTTCTCTGGCTTCCTTATCCACTTTTGAGACTGAGGCGGTAGAGGAAACGTCTGAAATAGAAACGAGTGACTTGAATGTTACCGGTGCTAATGTGGATGAAGTATTCGTGTAGATTCTAGTTGTTATTCAGTTTGATGGAGTTGGTGATTTAGCCATGATAATGAAACATCCAAGAGCTTTTGATAACTGTAATAAATATATGTGTTTATTTGGATAACGCGTAATTGGTTGTATTTTCAGGTTCAGTGTTGTATGGCTAGCTGAACCGGTCGGTACACATTTCATGAGTAGGTATAGCTTGCGTAAAGTATTATACTGTAGTAACATCCATCTACAAACAGTTTACAAAAATCTTCCTAAAACGAACATAGAAATTTATATTATTCATTTACCCATCTTTTTTCTTTGATCTCGTATCGATCAAAATTTGATCGGAATATTCACTAGTCCACAAGTTAAAGAGCGACAACAACAGACTTTGGCTGCTATACAATAGAAGACATAGAGATTCTACACGGAAGCTTCAATAAAGGACATGCTAATTTACCGCCGAAGTTTCAGGATTTGGATTGTCTAAGATAATAGAATATGATGATAAAACAGGGTACATTAAGACTAATAATGGTAACCTGATTGGATATATGGCTGTAATTGTAATACTATACTTTGACCCTAGTATGCTACAGTCGTTAGTGGTAATCAAACAGCTCGTAATGACACAGGTAATTCATCTAAAGCTAAAAGAAACTCAATGAACACATACAGGAACTCTGGATAACATATGACTTGACTTTGTGAAATAGAAAGAGGACACATCTCTCTTGTGTGAATGGAAGTATAAAGAAGACGTAATAAAAATACATGTATGTTTCTCAAATTACATATTCACATGACTATTCACGCATCACTTGACCAAAGACGATATTATGATCATCTTTTCACAATGTGTATTGTATTAAACCGTCCGAACGTAAAGGACATTGTACAATCAGACAACTAAACATCTTTTGATTTGCCTTGCTGTCGTTCTCCACGACGACTATGATACAGCACTTTGCAAACCTCATGCTCATGCAGATACAAGATAATTAATTACAAGAGTTAAATATACTAAGACCGGGCGTTTCTTCAGGGACATAGCCCATCGTCTATAAACAAGAAAAGTTTACAAACATAAACCTTAGAGGAATTAAATAGGGTGCGTGTTGATTTTTGTATACTATGTACACCAGATACAAAATTAACTATCAACTCTCTGATTCTTCGACTCTCGATCTCTGACGCCATTCGTCGTTCCTGTGGTTCGTTCGATTTGTACTTCGTTATTCTCACTGTCTGAGTGCGAAAGTTGTGTCATCTGAAAACAAAAACCGTAATTGCTTGATGTTTTGAATTAAACGAATTCCATCTCAACTTAGCGACTTTTTTACCATAATCACTTTCTCTTGGCTGTCCGGCTTCACATATTCAACTAGCTGATACACCTTGTCATTCTGCAAACACGTTTAAAGATGAAAAACAATGACCTTGACCGTGATCAATACTCAGCCACGCAATATTGTAACTCACGTGAACCACTTGTCCATTGGCATTTACACCTAGCAGCTGCGTATGAGATGGGTCACCAGTAATGGCGCTGAGCGGGATTGATGTCGTCGTAGCTTCTTCCCCTGGTTCCACTTTCGGTACTTGCATGGGGGTTACAACCTAAACATTATTCGGATTAAGGAATTGCTGCCTCTGTACGATAATCACATGTTTGTTATGAATTATTCAGAATGGTCAAGAGAAATAAACAAGGACACTTTTGCAGGCTTTCCGAAAACAAAATCAAACTCACATCATCGGAATAATAGTAAGAAGGTTGCTTGTTAGTCTTCAACACGCGGGAACCAATGGGTTTCTTGTTGGGATACGCGGCCTTACGCTTTCGAACCAAGGGAAAAACAAAACGTAAAATAAGGTCAAACAACACACGAACACGAAACTCAAACTTGAAAGAATACATTTCGAAGATCAAATACCTGGATAGACCCATCTGCATTCTGAGTGGCTTGAATTTGACTGATGTTGGCGACGACAGTTTGGTACATTTGCTGCGGTACAGGAACTGTGATCATTCCGGAAACCGTGACAGGGTAAGTGTGACCATCTTCACCGGTAATGATAATTTGTCCATCTTGTCCTAGCGCTGCTTGGGTAACTGAATTTAAGTCGACCGTCATTGGCACGTCTGAACCTTCCACTTGAACTGTTTGTACGTTGGGCGTTCCATCGCTTGAATGTTGGAGCTATTCAAAAGATTTTTTTCAGTGCATTAATTCTAACTAGCAATAGATTCATTCCGTGCAATCTGGTGCTTACCGTAGCTACTCCTTGTAGTTGGGCAGTTGTACCATCCGGCAGGGTGATGATAGAGTTTCCAGCGTCCATCGGTATAAGCGAAACAGTTCCGTCAGAATTACTGATCGTTTGATATACTGTGCCTCCGATCTGAGCGAGTTGAGTGCTGTAGGCTCCAAACTGTGATCAAAATTGCAATTATGACTACTTCATAACATCAGAAAATCTATACTGAAACTGAGTGCAAAGGCGCATTTACATTGCAAAACAAGCTTAATATTAAAAACATGCCCACGAAACTATAGATTAGAAACCGTCAAACTCGAAGTCATTTCAATTTAACATTCAAGTTTGAAATAACCATTATACGACATTCATGCTTCTCGTCTAGAACACTCGACAACACCGACAAAAACTGGTGATTTAGTAGTAAATACCGGCAATGCTTGCGTTGCAATGGTTTGGCTGTGAGATTGTGAAGAGGTAGAGACCGCATTGGTCGTATTAGTAGTAATATGCGAGATGCTTGCCTTTGCCATTTTGGCTACTGGTGGCTTAGTTTCCACTTCAGTGCCATCGTCGGGTTCACCACTAAATACCGGCAGCAGATCTTCCCGCCCGTGGAACTTGTAGCAGTTGATCACGATTTGCCTCAACGCATGCGTCCAAGATACCTACAGAACCAAGATTACTCATTAAACATTTCTCAAAATTAATTCATTCTTGAAAGCTAATTTTTTCAACTTTACCTTTTGCTTCTCATCCTCTGTCCTAGCATCCATTCTCACATTCGCCCATGGCAGGTCAGAAGGCCACCATGGCGGCCTCGTTGACTCCTTCCCCCACCCTGGTTTCCCCCTCCCCGTCGAAAACTTGAGCATCAAAGGTATAAAAGCTCGGAGCTGAGCCTGGGTCATCTTCTCCACAGGCGTCGGAATCCCATCAATAACCAAAGGTGGTAGTTCATGCAACGACGGGTCTTCCGGTGCTGGCGCTGGTGCATGAGCAGCTAGAGCAGCTTCCAGATCATGCAAAACTGTCGGCTTCAAACTTCTCACAACATCCTCAAGTGGTTTGGCACCAAAGCATTTAAAGCTGTTTTGTGGCTTTCCAGGAATGGCGACCAACACTATTGCTTGCATCCCAACTCTGATGGTGAATTCATCAATAGTTTGCTACAAAACCATATATTGGTTATTTAAACTCGCTCCTCATCCAATTCTAGATGGTAGTATTACACTCACTCTCAACTTTCTCAATAGCCGGGTCTGTTGCCGCTTTCTTATGGAAGGGTTCGTTTCAAACTGATGTGGACGCTTGCGCTTTTTCGCCGAAGCAATCGCCGCCGCCGCAGCCATCCCTACTGGACCTGTGCACAAAAGAAAGCGGGCACATTACATACACGTGCTTTTGGATTTTCCAGTCACATTCAGGTTTGTGGTCTTACCAGCAGCCGCCAACTGTGCAGTAACTTCGTCTTCCATCGTAGCAGTCATCAGGTCGTGAGCATCTTCAAACCCACCAGAAGATCCGTCTGACATTCCATCGTCGTCGTCATCGTCAATGCTCTGGTCAAGCGTTGTTGGGCCCGACGGCAAAATTGCCGTTGGCTCGTCTCCGTTCATGGTCACCATTGGTCTTGTTTTGTTTATAGTTTTGAAAAATGGTTCAGATTTCCAGTAATAGTCGGTCCGTCGTCGTCCAAGAGTCGTCCAGTGTCGTTGATGTCTTGTGGTTACTCCCTCATCGAACTAGCATTCTGAAACAAAGAGAAACAAAATACCATTATTAGTGTTCGAACATCCCAAACCAAGAATTTTACAATATTCCACAACAAGTACTATGACAATTAAAATCAGAAGCCTCCAACTCCAACCACAACGCTTTCACCTACCGACACATTCAAACCTGACTTGCCAACTGTCCATCTTGTCCACATCACGTCATAACTCATATCCAAACCCTTGGCGAAAACCTAGGAATTTTCGCCCTCATGCCATTTGATATCAGCAAAATATCGATCCATTTCCACCTCCCCCGATGGGACTTTATAGCAGCAGTAGCATTGTATTTAGTCTTGGCTATCCGTCTGTAACCATCAACCCTCAATTTTACTTCAGCACGTTCTTTCTTCATCTCCTTCCTTGCCAAGCGACCAAGGGAAAGTTTCTGAGAGCTTATCAAGAATACCCGGGTAGCAAACAAAGCTCTCAAGAAGACTTCCATCCACCCCTTCCAAACTCACCCTTGGATATCAGAGTGCATTGCCCGATACCGATGGTAAATCAGCACTTAAGGTAACTTCGAAGCTACCCGATTCCATGAGCTCCAATTCAAACATGTCTTGCTTGTGACTAGCTTCCCAACCACTTCCTCTTTTCTCCCCCTTCTTTCGGATGAATATTCTCTTTCTGTGCTGCCTGTACAACACATGGACAAAATCCACCCTTCTTTGCATTACCCGGGTACGCCCAGGGCTTTAGAACGGCAAAACAACAGGGTACTTTTCATCATGTTAGAACAGCAACAGCACCCGGGAAAGCTCGCCTTTATGATCAAAGCACTTGATTTGACAGCTAGCAGCTCTACGATGACTTGACAGACAAGTTGTTCGCTGTACATGAACTTTTTAATTTTTATCGCTCATCCCAGAAACTGCACTTTCATGATGATATCAACAGGCAGGCAATAACACAATCGAATCGATGAAGTGATGTTGTTCAGAATTCTCATAAGGCTTCCGACAGCCTTTCATGTTAAGGTGCACTTAACTAACTTGACTTCTAGAATTCACTGCTGTTGTATATTTTCTATTATATTGTAATAGCAAACCCTTGATTACGTTTGGTCAAAACGCCGCATTAAAGAAGAGCCATTCTGAACAATTACAAGAAATAGCAATTAATAGATCCTACAATCTGTCCACGAGCTACGTTCAGTAGCTCGTTCAGATCTTACTCCGATTTTGGCGTTCCGAAATCTTCAAAAAACCGCGTTAAAGGACTAAATGTCAGACAAGAAACTAGAGGTAATGGTGAATGCTTTCAAAGATCGTCCAACTAACAAATACAAAAGGCTTTTTCGTATTTCTTGCTCTTTCTTTCACCATCAGAGCTAAATCTTCACAACTCACAACTTCTTTCAAACCCTTCAATGCTCCCATGTTATAAACTTTAACTTGTTGCCCTGATCCTGATCAGATACCAATGTGTACCGTGGTTTTAGAACAGAAGCAATTTAACTTACCTCTCAAATCTTATGCTGTATTGAATTCTTCAGAACACAAAATCCAACTGGATTCTTCAAATGTCAAACGTCTGCAATTATTCTTTTCATGGAAAATCTGTCAACATCTTTCCGTTTCACCGCTATTATTCACAAGTGTCCATTAGCAAAAAGTAACAACAAACATTTTGTACTTCTCCAGCAAGGACCACCAACTCAGAATCTCACTAGCACTAAACCACCCAGTCTTGCTGTCATTAAATCACGCCGAAATTACTATTTTTCATTGAAAACAGCTCGCAATTTCTAAAATTTCGGTTTTGTTGACAACTTTTTGGCACTACTATTTCAAATAATACCCCGACGCCTTCGCATTTCTCCACACAAAGAATACGCCGTCGTCAGGAGCTGGAGAGACCGTCCCCGCAACGAGAAAATCAATAACAGAGAAACGCCTATTTCTCCGAACTTTCCCCGAACAAGTTCCAGAAGAACGTCTCCACCGAATACCCATCACCCTCTTCGGGGACTTGCTTTCCCTCGCACTTGAACCGCACAATTTCTTCCCTCATCTTGTATCTATGATATTAAACGATTCCATGCTATCAAACGCACCCCTACATCCGAATAATTCTCCAAAATTAAACTCCTTGTTTCACATTGTTTTGCTATGGCTTCTAGCAGCCACCAAATCACAATCACATGGATTTTGACAATTTCGGGCCGAATCGCCCATTTTCAAAGTATCTTTCATCTTTTTGACAGCTCTATGATGCTTGCATTCGTTCTTGTTGCAGCTTTCTGATGGACCAAGATTCGGGGACTTTCGGAAACCTTGTCTATTTACTTCCGAATCAGAAGCTATTGACAGGATGGGCCTTACCATCTTTTGACACGGCCCAAAATGCCTTCAGTCTTTAATTTATTTGAAAAACTCCCGTTTTTCAATGCTTCAAACCATGCTAAACGATACCCACTATGTATAATTACATCGTTAACTTGCCCGCCAATCCACTCAGGCAACCGCAGTTGAACAAATGTGAAAATCCCAGTTACGGCTGCGTACGCACCTGCGTATGTACATTTATAATGACAAAAACTCTTGTTTTTACCTCGGTCTGCAGCTTTCACAACGTTGAAAAACAAAGTGCCGGCACTCAGCTCGTGCATCACACCACTTGCACTTTAATTTTAATCAGGATTAAACTGATTTTCAGCTTACTTTAAGTAATTAATTCAAAATGTTAGCAGCAGGCTCGCACTAAAAATCCAGGCGGAAATTAGAGCTCGAATCGATCCGCTTGTATGCATTAGAGTGCATAGAGCTTTAGGTTTTGTTTACATCGGACGGGCAGGATGGATGTATGTGAGAAGCTATTAGAAATGGGGAGCACACGCAAACTGTGTGAGGAGTCTGTTCTTGTGCTGGAGCAAATAGACGCTAGTGCCCGCAATAGGGAGAGAAAATGCAGGAGAGTAAAAGTACCTGGAGAGGAGTTTACGGGCGGAGCCGGAAGCGCGAGATTCAAATGTTTGTTTTGGTTAGAGTCAATTTTCTCGCTCGTAAAATTATAGAATGTGATGAAACAATTTTTCTGTTTACATTCAAGAGATACGGTATTATCAGACAATTTGGATCACGATCACAGGAAATAATTGGTAAGTTATCTTTAATGCGTGCAAAAAAAGTCTGTACACAGTTAGTACTAGTACTACACATAGAAAACCGGCATAGCCAGAAAGTTTACACAGGTAGTTTACAAAAACAAAGAATATTCAGGGAAAAGGGTTTGGGAACAGCTTCTCATTATAGTTTTCGATGACAACGTTTGCCATAGTAGCCGTCATGACATCTACATTGGTTTTGATCGATACAGTCCCCATGACCACACGGAGGTGAACAAGTCCGCCGTGGTAATGGATGTGTACTGGTCTTGTTTGTCAAACTGTTGATTTCACAGTGGTCGCCGATGAAGTTAGGTGGACAGCGACAGAGGTTGGATCCACGGCACTTGCCACCGTTGAGACAGGGAACCATGCATTTACCTACAAGGAAGTAGTCAGTATCAATGTTAAAAATTCAGGCTTTGCTGTTGAAGTAGGTGTGTATGTGGAGTATTAACAAGAAAACTTACTGTATTCGCAACGAAGTCCGTAATACCCTTTCGCACAGTCACAAGTATCCTTTTGAATGCATTTTCCACCGTTGAGACACTTTTCCCCGCAGATACCTGAAAGAAAAACAGGTTGATGATTGTTGTTATTGTTAACAGGTGCTTTCGAGATGGCGTGCTATCTGTGCAGGTTACAAGTAACTGCGGCTCTAAACTCCAGTGCTGCCATATCAACTGCAAGATTTGCTAGCACTGTGGGTACAACAAGTGCTGGATCACAGTCAAACACCGAACCGCCGAGTCCTAAACTGACTAAACTACAAGAAGAAAGGCTGAGAAGACTACGGGATCGTATCATACGCGTGGATCATGCTGGTGAATTTGGTGCTAACAGGATTTATGCAGGGCAGATGGCTGTGCTCGGTGGGTTTACGAAATATGATAGCAAGAGTGTTGGAGTTCACGCTAATCGAAACTATAAACTAATGTTGGCTGGTTTTGCAGGCAGGACTAAATCTGGGCCATTGATACAACACATGTGGGATCAGGAGAAAGAGCATCTACGGGCATTCAACGAACTGATGCCCAAGTATAGAGCTAGGCCTACAGCGCTTCTACCTTTCTGGAATGTAGCTGGATTCGTACTAGGAGCAGGTGAGTTCAAAAAGGCTACGCAATAACTTCAGTTCAAAACTCAGAATCATAAATCTGTGTCTTCTAGGAACTGCACTCCTAGGAGAACGAGCAGCCATGGCTTGCACTGTTGCTGTTGAAGCCTCTATTACTGAACACTACAACAACCAAATTCGTGAATTAATGGCCTCAACTGACAACATCGAAGACAACAAAGAGTTGCTGGATTATATTCAAAAATTCCGCGATGAAGAGCAAGAACATCACGACACTGGTCTAGAACAAGAAGCTGAGAAGGCGCCCGCTTACAAATTACTCACTACAACTATCAAAGCTGGTTGTAAGACTGCTATATGGCTATCTGAGAGAATTTAAGACTTATCGAATTTCATATTGTTAAATATAGTGATGTGATAGTGAACCTCTTCGTTTTATGAACTTACCTCCTTCACAGTGAAGTCCATGATATCCTTTTGGGCAATCGCAAAGTCCAGGTGCTATACAGGTCCCACCGTTCATGCATTGTGGATAGCATAAAGCAGTATGACAATAAGGCCCCATGTAGCCTTCAGGGCATTGACAAACTCGGTCCTTATTGCACCATCCTCCGTTAGCACATTTCTTGTCACACTCAGGATCCGGCTGGGAAGGTCGCTTCACAGCACACTCTTTGCGAAGTCTCAACCTCAACGGTGTTCCAGCTAATGGCTTGCCTTTTCTATTTTGAATCAGCAGACCAACGATGAATGACGCAGTTCCACTTCTTTCTCCAGAACATGGCAAGAAGACGCTGAAAACTACAAAATCAAAATCATTTTTAATTCGAAAAAATTGACGGTTGGTAGACGCTCCTTACTTCATTTCTCCTTATAAAAGCCTTTTAAAAAAGCTCACCTTTAGGGTTCCTCGGTATTCTACCGCGCGTATCAACTGAAACAACCGGAGGAAGTAGGACATCTTCACTGAATGACTGCAGCCGGTCAAAATGGTAAAAGTATTTCCTGTCTCCAGCTTTCCATGTGAAGTTCACAACACCAACCTATGAGCCACATTAAAATGATAAGATTTCAATCTTCGCACGATGTGTATCAAGAACGAATGTATTATACCTCAGAAGGTATCACTGGTAAATACTTCTCAAACATCGGGTCCAGGATATACGGCTGAACGTGTCCATCCGTGATCACATGAATTTCAAACTGTAAACCTAGAACATAAGAATATCCGCTACAGTAATCAAAACTTCTCAGATTACAAATTCTCAGCACGTGCACCTACCACTAAACAGGCGCACTTGCTGTTCGTCTATCCACAAAGATAAATCAGCATGTCGGTGGCGTCTCGGGCGACTATCTGGCGTATCTGGACTAGCTTTCGTCTCTTCTTTCTTCTTAGACACCGGAGGCCTGCCATTATTCTTTGATTTCTTTTTTCCTCCTCTACCAGCTCCAATGGTTTCGTTTGTGTCCGCTCGTTTCACTCGGTTCAAACTTCCAGAAAGACTAACGCTTGGAATAAAGCCCCATGTCGATGTAGTATTATTATTTACAGGTGATTGTTCAAAAAAATCCAAGGAGCCGAAATCTTCATGATGACTATAACACAACACTGTCTTTACTGCGACTAACGCCCCCAGTATAACTACAGCTATCAGACCTCCAGCCCATCGGCCCATTATGGCTTCCTTAATAATTAGTTCTTCAGAGAAAACATTGTCACAAACTATCCGTCAGGAGGAAACGCCAATTCACTTTGTCGCCAAGAGTAAACTGTCCAACCGTACTATTTCGTCTGTTGTAATCAAACATCGTGATTCGTTGTAACAGACTTCCAGAAACTGTTGTGGAGGCATTAGACGAAGAACTGCGAAATGTACACGTTCCAGTCGACCTTGTGAATGAAACAATGTTAGTTATTTACAGCACTTTGATAATAGCCGCAATATTCACAAATCAACACGTACCTACTGACACCTAAAACCAGACTGTTGAGTTTTACACGAGGAGCATCTTCTTTTTACGGCTTTTCTTGATCACCATCTCATAGGATCTCTTCGTGTTCTCCAGGATTATCAGTTAGCACCTTCTGGTAATCTAACGGAGATCCTGAAGCCTTGTTTTTAACCCCAGAGTGGACCGAGCGTACTTCTGGTAGATTTATGCGGTTCATTTGGTAATTCTGGTAAGCCAGCGTGACAAATTGTGACTGAAACATGAAAACATAAGTTTAGGTGAAGGACACTTCATCTTTCATCGTTACAGGGCGCGTAGTTGAAGAAAGTCGGATTCTTACCTCAAGAATTCAAGTCCAGTCTCTTGACTCAACACATCAGTGACGAGTGAATCTTCATGTTCGTACAACAAGCATTACAACAATGATGAACAGAAACTTATTGTAGTAAGTACATAATCGGATATCCGCACCCAATCAACCACTTGTCAGCACACAAGAGCCCTTCTGTCTACACCTGTCTCGACAAACGGCCATAAGACTTTATGAGCAAGAACGAGACAATAGAGACAAGGCAAAGGTGATAGGAAAAAGACCCTTGTTAAGTTTATATTTGCCGTATCCTCGAGATTGACCGTTTCCTACCTGAGGGTTCTGACTATATCTTCAACTTAATTGCTTCCATGCTGAACTACATGACACGCTACAAACAGTCCCTATTGTTCCTATAATCCTGCGAGCAATTTTACACCTGAGAAACGATAGTACTTTGGCTACAACAAGTAATACAGCATCTCTATTCCAGGAACATGTGCACTGGATGAAGAAATCATTGAAATCAATACAACAAGGAGATAATAATGGTCATAATAATAACAGGATAGGGTGAAGGAGCTATTCCTTTTCTGATGACAACAGCACATGTGTGTTAGCATCCCCTATCAGAAGGTGGGTTCAAATGTTTCACCTTCATCTAATGCTTCTCGCTCTACAAAAAGCAGCCGAACACGAAAAGAGCCTTTGCTGAATTTACCTGGCTCAAAGCTTACAATTAGCTCATCTTACAATTGTTCCTCGAGTACTCCAACTGTTTACCTTTTACCTTATATACATGTACAATATACAATAGTAGGAGTGACTAATGAAAAAAGAACATGTACTTGCTGAGTGCTAACTGATTGAGATGTACTGGTTGTTTGGCTGGAGGACAATGAAATATGGCTTTCGTAGATCTCTTTCTAATGAGTACAACCTCTCTGGTCCTCCTCTTAAACATCATACAAATATGTATATTAAGTACAAAATTTTCTTAACAGGTTTTTCATCTTGAACAAGATTGATAAAGTGCCTGAACCTAAAATTACTCATGTGGCTTCTTCGTGCTTCGGTCGACAGCTCTTTGTCTACCTAGAATAATCTAGCCTGCATTCACTCAACCCTCATAACACCTGGAGAAGATCTTCTTCAAACCCTCCCTTTTTACACCAAACTTCACATGTATGAACACTTGTTGTAACTATAGACATCCGCCGGATAAAACCTCTCTTCACACCTGATAGGTGCTTGATGATGACGGCTTGACTTTTGAGGCTTCTCTTTCATTTCCTTAGTAGTTTGTCTTCATTAATAGGATGGACGGCTGCGATGAAGTAAGAGCATCAGATGTACGAATTTCTGCCCCTTTCAGATCATAACTACCTGGATAAGACAGAGCTCAGATTAGATACTTGCAATTAGTTAGAGCAGCGGTTGTAAAACCTATAGCAGTGAACAATCCTTTTCTTGGTAAACCAAGCCATGACGCAAAACCAACGGTTCCATCGTCATAAAACCTAATAGATAACGAAGACAAAAAGCTCCAGTTCATGCTCATGCAGTAACAGCGAGTGATAAACACAACTTTTCCAAGGACCAAAACATAACTTCACTGTTGGACATTTCCCCAAAACTTGAGCCCATACGTGAAAAAATACGTGAGCATGAATAGAACTTACCATCCTGTAACGTTTAATTTAATCATCTTCCTCTTCATCATCAAAAGAGAGTAGCTTCTTGTCATTAACTTTCTTAGCGGTACTGAGCGCTTTCTTCTTTGATTTTCCGTCGTCGTCATTCTCTGCCGGCCGTTTCGCAGGTTTCTTAAATGTTATTTTCCCAGATTTTTCTTCTTCAGACTTTTCTGTACAACCACCATAACAAGTTTATTACAATTTTCAAACTTGAGGCAATGATATGATCAAAAGCAGACTTCTGTCATCAAATCTTACCTTCAAATGCACCCATTTGCTTAGCTTCTTCCTGTGTCAAATCTCCTTCCTTCAGAACGACAACAGTCGGCATTTCGTCATCTCGGTCCTTCAAATCTCCTGGTTCACATTCAGGGTTCTCTTGCCTCTACAAAGATAGATTACTGTTCTGTGAGTCTGCAGTAACACTCAGAACGAATTGCAACTCCTTATTCAAAAATTTACCTTTGTATCTACGTCAGGACCTTCTTTATATCCCATTTGTTCCTTAATCCGTCTCAAAAATGCTGGTTCCGGAGGTTTCACATATGAAACTGCGGGTTTCTTTCCACGTCCGCTCATTTCTAAAAACTTTAGTTTCTAGTTAGTTTTAGTTGGTGTTTGCAGTTTTTCGAATCAAAACATTATTGCGGTGTTTTGTTGTTTTTAATAGACCACCAGCATCGACAGAGTGAAGTCCGATGAATTCCCGCGATGCCGGCGAAAGGAAAATATCCTTACCTACAATCTGAAGACTCAAGCGTATTTCGTCGGTATTGCAAATCATCTGCTCGTGCATTTGTGTTTTGGTTTGTCACACGAGCTAGAGAACGAAACGTGACGTTTTGTGACTCAATTAAGTTTTTAACTTGACTGTGCTGTTGATTAATCTGCTCTTTGACTTTTAAATCTTGTTGATCATTGATTCACAATTAAAAATACTTATAGTTGACAAGCACAAGAGTTTACTGTTTGAAGAAGGCCGTTGTTAGATTGTTAATTTGTTCCCGGAACATTGCTTGGTCTTGGTCCACTTGGTTGAAGGTATTTGATGAAATCCCGCATTCTGCATTCTTTCATTAATTGGTCCTTTATCGTCGCTGATTATTGCTCTTGCTGCGTAGCGATAGATACCACATGCTTAAGTAAGGTCTACGCGGCAGTTTGTTTAAAATTGGCGAATCTTTCTGTTACATGTCAAAATTTCTTGTATAGATCCCTGGTTACACTAATCGACACCACCAAATTCCAAAACGGGACAAGCTTGTCCTAACCGTCAGATGGATTTCGTATCGTCCCAACTTTCAGCGAGAATCCTGAACGAAATTTTCGAAAATGGAACTCCCAAGAAGCAAAATGAACCGTCGTCATCGTCAACTTCAAAATTGTTAAGCAATGTTCTTGGAAAACTGTCCAGAACTTCTGGGGGTGCCAAGAAGAAGCAAGGCGCGTCTTCCTCGAAACCTACGACCAGTAAAACTGCTCTCGTTGGAGGCAAGAAAAATGCGAGACCTGCGACCGACGAAGCGGAAGGAGGTAGACCTAGTAAAGCGCCCAAATTGAGCTTCACAGAAGAAAAACTTCATAAGACTAAGGATGACAGTGGGTTTCACACGTGAGATTCAGAGACGCAAATTTTTGATTGTGTAGGAATTCTTTATAGGACCTAACTAACATTCTCGTTGCAGAGAAGAGACTGTTACCGAATTAATTGGACGACTCTTGAAGGACGTCAATGACGACAAGCCTAGCCTACCTGGTCATCTGGAAGGACGACTGGGGCCTGCAGTAGTCAAGTACGATGTGGGTGAATACATAGGTTCTTTCGTTATCACGAATGATCGCCTTGGAGTCAACTGCCAATCTAGTTTTGGATCCGTGAGGGCTAATGTCTGTGTCTTCAAAGGTATGAAATGAGATTTTTGTATTAGTATGCCTGATGAGTATGCAATTAACGCATTGTTTGTTTTGTAGGTAAATGGCACTATGAACTTCAGTTGGGCTCGAAGGGTGTCATGCAGTTGGGATGGTCCACAGTGTCGACAAAGTTTAGTCAAGAACGGGGTGTCGGTAAGCAATGACTAGAGTTAAAAAAGCCTTGTTTATTAGCGTGGGCTTGAATATGTTTTGGTTTAGGCGACACTTCATGCTCGTATGCGTATGATGGAAACCGAATGAGAAAATGGAACCAAACTACTAGTCCTTATGGAGAGGTCTGGCAGAATGGAGATATCATTGGATGCTGTATCGATTTGGATGAAGGCAACATCGAGTATTATAGGTGAGGTTAATCTTGTTGAAGTCAAAGTTGTTATGAGTCAAGGCGTTAATGTCCAGATTTTGTACTTCAGAAATGGCAAATCACTTGGAATCGCCTTCAATGACATTAAACGTGGTGCTGGTATCGCTTATTTCCCTGCAGCCAGTTTAGCTTCCAATGAAAACATCGTTGCTAACTTTGGCGCTACACCCTTGCAATATCCTGTTGCTGGGTATTCACCAATTCAGATGCAACGATCGACAGAAAATGCCAAGACTGCCTTAATGATGAATTGGCTTGAAAGAGTAACGCGTTTGCTACCGGAGTCCACCATGATGATTTCTGCTGAAGAATTTCCGACCTCCATAGATGCTTCATTTCAAGAACAGCATACATTAATGGTGGTGATGAATAGGATATTCGAAATTCTGGGACCAAGTTTGCATTCTCCGTTCGTTGTTGAACAACATGTTCTACCGCTTATAGCCAAGTGCTTGGGTTTACCGGATAAGTCTGGGGAATCTTTTGGGGCTTCAACGCCTACTGTCAAGACTGCGAACCAACTGCATCGGCTTCTTGATTCTATGTGGATGTTTCTCGAGGTAAGAGTTTGAAACTCGAGCTGTTTAATTCAGAATTTTATGAGTATGTTTTGAGTACAGGAATCTGAAATGAAAACTTTTCTGGAGCGCCTTTGTATTGTCTTGCTCAACACTTTTCGGTCTAACCCTCAAAGTTTGAACTATCCGATGCAGCACTACAGTCTTCAATGCCTCATTGCTTTGTGCCAACATAGGAAGACCAGACGACATTTTCTGCACACTCTTTTCTTCGACAAATCAAAGTAGGTTCTTCATGCGGTTGCACTTCAACTTGAGTGAATTGACTAACCAATAAACACTTTTGACAGCCGTCTGATGCACTTCCTCCACATACGATCAGTTGATGACAAGGTTTTGAAAGAACTGATGCCAAACGGGTGGTATCCCGACGAAAATGAAAGGAAACCTGAACGCAAGGCTGTGTACGATAATGCTGTGCAGATTATGAGGGAAAGAGTGAAAAGTAAGTTTAATATTGTTCCTTTTTTTAGCCGGTAAAATGTTTTTTACATATATATTCTCGTTTTTGCAGTGCTGGAAGCGCTTCAGCTGGATTTGCTACTTATACTGTTGGACAACACCGATGGAACTGAAAAACGCCCTAGTTCTCGTGCTATTTTCCTCAAGAAATTACGTCTGTATATTCGTGACAGCATTCGAGTGAGTTGGTTACTCTTAAATTTTCATATTCAAACTGGCAGTTCAATCCTCATGAAAATTGTCTTTTACAGCCGGGATCGGTGCTGCAGCAATCTGTCAACAAAGCTCTCTGTTCCTTCTTCCGTATACTTCAGGTAGTTCAGATTTTACATGACAGAGAAAATACTAGTCTTGAGAAGTCCACGTTGCCCGACATTCCCTTCGGGATGTTCTTCGACACTACTGTACACTACCATGAGATGGAGAGAGTTGGCGGCATACATTCTTACTTGTATAAACAACATCACGTCGAAGTGGCTAGAGCGATGAATATTCCGGATTACTATACTCCGCCTCCAGCACGTCAACAGCAGGAACCTGGGTATTCTACACCATTTGAAGTGGGTATCAGCATCGCCTCACAAAGTCCTGAAGGCCCGTCACCAGTAGCTTCAGGTGCAATTGTGCGAATCCCCGTACCTGCTCTTCGTCAAGCAGGTCGCCTGGCTGCTGGCATACTTTCTGCTTCGGCCACGAATGTGGGCAATAATGGAAGGCGACTTCCAGTCATCATTGAACAGCCGAATTCATCTGAGCAACGAACAGCTACTGCAGATGCTGGTAAGCAACAAGTCTGATGTATTTTATTCGTTGCAAAATGGATTTTCAACTGAACTTCAACTTTCGTTCATGTTTCTCCAGCTCTAAGTGCAATGCAAAGTTCCTCCGCATTGATGGTGCCTAGACTTCGTGGCTATAGGTTGCCTCGTCGAAATGCGAGTGCAACCAGCTCGGGGGAAAATACAAGCGTTGAGAGACCATTGGCAGGAATAGGTGCCATTATTGCAAGTGGCCGAAACGGTCAGAATCTGCTGATACCCATGTTGACTGATCTGCGAGGAGTCCTCAATCCTGAAAGAGTATTCTTCCCTGGATTGATGGGGCTTGGTAACTTTGGGCACACTCGGCCTCCCGTGATGCCCACCAACCCTGTAGTGGCTAGTCTAGGTAGAGAATTCGGATTCATGGATTCTGCAACTAGTCTCAGGGAACTTTTGGATGATGCAGTGATAATTTTTTGCTGTGGAGTAATGAAACAAGTTGACAAGGTACGATTGTACATGTATGTTTCTGCATGGATTTGATCGGTCAATAATTTCTACATGTACGTTTTATGCTTTCCAGGTTGTTATGCTGCAGAAACTTGTTAGCGAATACAACAAAGCGATTCAGCGATGTCAGGAAAGTTTAAGGAATCCTGAAGTCTATCCAGAAGAAAAGTTTGAAATTCGCAAATCCATAGAGATATTCAAGCAGAAACTTGACGAGCAATCCAGGCATCTTGCTTGGGTTAAGGCAGCTGTATTTACGAAGGAACGCCAAGAGCTAGCTTATGGAGTATTGAAAAACATTCTAAAGGCTTTACAAGATGGTACGAAGCGCGACGTTCTCTTCAGCTTCACGCCAGAAGTGTATGTGACCGCCTTGGTGAATTTGACCTGGCTGTTGTTGGTGCACATGAACCCAATGGTTCCGTATGAAAGTCTGCCCGGTAAGAATCAGTTCAAGTAAAAAAGAAATGCATCTATTCTCTGAAAACAGGATTTAGCTATAATGGATCTTGGTTACAGGTATTTATGACGTTTTCCGCCAAGTAGCTGAATTCGTCGCTGTCCACTTTGCCGACACACGTATCCTACATGCCGAGACCAAAGACACCTTGACTCAAGCGTTGAGCATGTTCATCTGTAATAGAGTTATGCTGACCGCTCTTGAAGAAATGCCTTCGGAATCACAAACAACGATGGTTAAATCCATTCTGCGACCCTACGAAAATCGAGCTTGGGCGCAGAATAACTGGATGCTTGTAAGAATGTGGCAAGGAAATGGATTCGGATTCCAGTACGGCAGCTCATCCAGTAGCCGGAGGTCTTTTAAAGCGAAGCCAATTCAAGACGAGTTCGGAATCTCTCCCAACCTAGGTAAGTCATGAGTCATCATAAATCTTGTAGGTGTTTTCAGTATTTGTCAAAGTCAATTTTTTTTATTCTGCTGCTGTAGCTCCGACACCATCGCCGATTCTTCAGTCTCACGTATCATCAGTATTGTTGGAAGACCAAAAGTTGGCTGTCGCGTATCTGAATTCGGTGTTGAATCAAATGAATTGGGCGTTCTCTGAATTCATTGGTCTCCTTCAAGAAGTAAACTTCAAAAATTTAGATACTGCTATTTAAATGATTTAACGTCTGTCTATATTCTCATTTTGATTTTTATAGATTCAGAATGTTGCTTCGAGGATAGAGTCGCGAGTAAGTGTGGAAAGTAGGCAGCTAAAAATCTGTTGCACGTGCTTTGAGCTCACCCAAGCTTTACTCCGGGTTATGGAAATGGTCTTCAACATTGCTGGTCCCGTGTTGTACGACTTCGCTCGTGAATCTGCCGAACCGTTGCTGAATAGGCTCTGCATGGTAATAAAACTTTATTTTTAGGAATGCAGTTTCAAAGTTGGATTGCGACCTTTACTTTTGATTGCAGCTCGTCAGCCAAATCTTGAATCGCATTGGATCCAATTGTGGAAGTTTTGCTCAAGTCATGAATTTGGATATCGCAGGTTTAGAAAATGTTGCTCATTACCCGATACTCACAGCTGTTGCTGGCATCATTGTCTCATCGATGAAGGAGGAGCTGAATAAGACAAACTGTGAGAATGACAGACATGAAAGCTCGATCTAGAACTTATGTTGAAACAACCGCTAACATTTCGTATTCTGCAAATCATTTCAGTGTCAGACATGCCGATGACTCGAGCTTTGCTCAGTGAACCAAGCTTTCAAGTCAAGTCTCTGGAATTTTTACTTGGGCGGGATCAAACGGGCGACTCAGGCAGCTTTATAGCCTTCAACCTTGAAGACTGTAAGTGCCTTGGTAGACTAATGCAATTGTGGCTCAGAACTGTTCAACACGCTATCAATAACTTTCAGATGTGCCCGAGGACGTTACTGAAGTGGACTACAGTGCACTCCAAGCCACGGTTGCACATATTTCCTCTTGGAGTCAAAAGCTGCAGAGTGACGCAGTTTCCATCGATGAAGACGATGTCTGCACTATATGCTACGCTTACCCAAAAACATGCACTTTCAAACCATGTAATCATCGCTCGTGCAAGTGAGTTTTTTCCCTCTTAAGGATGATACTTCGTTGATTTTTTTAATTGTCATTTGTTTCCCTTTTGCAGGACATGTATACTCCATCATCTTATGAACAAGGGGGAGTGCTTCTTTTGTAAGGCTGCGATTCAACAAGTGATAACTGACGATGGGGAGAAGCTTCACGACATAACTACCAATCCAGCTGAAGAGGAAGACAATGTTTCCGAAGTCACTTTGGACTTGGACGATGACGACGAAATGCTTTAGTTCGACTTTTAATCGTTTCTTCCACTTTCATTCAGATAAAGTATATTATCTATATGCTCTAAAGGTGTTCGAGTCTTTCCTTGTCTTTAAACCTATGTATTTTGTGAGTAGGCGAAGAGTGAACGGTACTTTCATCATCACACCTTCAAACCCCTCAGTCAAGGGTTAGGCTTTGTGAATTAGGTCAAGTTCGATTTCTTCCTTTCCGTATACTTTCTATTTATGGTCATTTTATGCAGTTTCACATTGCTCCAGGAGATTTCTTGTTTATTTATTTCGCAAGGTCAAAAGTACCGTCTCCTTCCTGTAAGGCGACTTTTCTCTTTATGCCTTCCTGCACTTTACCCAGTTCCGCCTCTGAACTAGTATAAAAAGATGTAGCAGAAGCGGAGTGTTCTTATTTCACTTCTTGATGCTTTGTCGTCAAAGTCCAATTGTCATTTTGTCCGAAACGAACGCTTTAAGTCAAATCATGTCTCGGGTAAGTTTTTTCTAAACTTGATCTAGCTCATTTAATACTAACTTGTCAGTGAAATTCGCAACTTTAATTCGGGGTCATCCTTCTATATTCCAGGTCCTCGTTTTCATCTTGTCGTTCTGCGTCCTACAATCGTTGGCGCTTCCTCACGGTAACATTCCCCCCGAAACAGACGACAGTGTCACTCAACACTTCATCGATCAGGAATCTGGCCTCAATCATCACATGTTCAAACGCAGCTCAGGGCCATGGACCCAACAGCGACAACCCAAATCCGGTCCAGCTCCGTCTTCACCATCTTCAGAACAAAAGGAACAAGAGCAAACGCCTGGGGCTGAAGAACGATTGGAAAAGAAGATTACTGGATTGGGATACCAAGGGAATGGGGTCGACTTGAACGTGGGACCTTCTCTCCGTTACGCCAAGTACTTCTACAACCCATTCGCTTACGGAGGACCGGACGGCCCACAGTTTGTTCCCATTTACGGAGGTCTTCCTAACCTTGAAGGGTCTTCGTGGTGGTAGTTTTTAAGAATAGTTGATAGAAAGTAGCATTTTTATACAGTGTGTGACTCTTGTTACTTGCTCATACGTGTGATCATGATGTTCAAGTTGGTTCTACTGATTGTAAGTCTGGAGTAGTCAGTTATCGTTTTTATTAAACATGTTGACAACTTAATTAACCTTGTTGGAGTAATTTTATATGAAAACTGTTCATGTCGTTAGAGTAGCTGCAGATTCTATTTTGCAATCATGATTAATTCGCCGAATTAGACGTCTCAATTACATAATTCTGAAATATGACCTTAGGTGGCAATTCTACCGCTAGCAACACCTCAGAAACCATTCTCAGTTTGGCCCAAGAAAATTCCATACAAAGAATCCTTCTACAAGAACCCAGGATGGTACTGGCCCTACAATATTCCTGAGCACCATGCTCCTATTCCGCAGGTCGTGACCGTTGCTCCGCCTCCCGTGGCTCCGAAGCGTAACAAGCGGCTGTCTCCGTTAGTCTCCAACTTTGCTGGATACATCGGACCTATTGACATTCCGAAGCACGAAAAGGACAAACAGTTTGAAAAGTTTCACAAGCTGGGGATATTTCGAGGCTTGAGTTTCCTTGACTTTTTTGAGTGGTTCTAAGTTAAAACTGTTATCATCATTCATTCCATTCAATAAAGCCACTTCCACTACTATTCATAGCTTGACCTATTTTCATCAGAATTTCTGAACCTTTCCAGGGAAAGTTAAGTAAAGAAACGTAGGCCGCATTTACAGTAAGACCTCTCATGACCTAATTTCTACTCATCTTCGAGGCCATATTTAAGCCTTTCGCTCCAGAAGGCCTTCAGTTATCTTTGGACTTGCAGCCAAAACACAAGCTTTCTTCAAGGTCTCGCTGCAGCTTTCATCGCCAAGGACACGATGGATTTCCGTTTTCTCTTACTGGTACGTCAACTGTTTGTGACTACGTCAACCTTCAAAGCGAAACGTTTGTTTCAATGATTTCGTGTACCTTTACAGGGTTTCATCTCAACCTTGATCGCCCAATCTTCCGCTGGTGTCGCCCGCCTCCCTGACATTCTCACCGAAGACCGCTGGGACTTTGCCGGTGACCCCAAGGATTGGTTCTTTGCGAAATGGAGTCCCATGGGCTACTTCAACCAGTTTTACGACCCTTCGAACATCATTGGGCCTGAGATTATCAAAGGCTTTGGAGCGCCTTACCAAGCTCATGCCGGGTTCAACATGATGAGTTCAGTAACGGCCCCGCCGCTGGGAGTTCCAACTGGGGGTCTCACCGAAAGACCGGGACCATTTCAGTACAAGAGGGTTTCGCTCCCCAGAGAGCGTACGACCGTTGAGACGAATGCTGGGACCATTATAAATCCGATGCAAAGCGTGGTTTTTAGAACGAGATATGACAGGAAATGATCATGTAACGCATACAAAACTGTGTTTGTTGCCAATAAAGATTAATTTATTTGAAACGGTTATTTAGACGACATCAGCAGGATCCATGATATTGATTTGGTAGAAGCCACGGTTGCTTTTGTGGTAGGCAATTTGATCGATCTCGCCCAAGGCGTAGAGGAAGTAGACGTCCTTATTCTGTGAATTTCAAAGGTCAAGTTAGCAACTTCGATTCATTCAGGTCGCTCAATAAATCTCAATCATAAGGATTGTAGGACCGCTGACCTCAATTTGGACGTCTTGATCGTCACCAGTATCCATCAAACGAGTAAAGTAGAGCCTGGTCACTCCAGAGGATTCATCGGCAACGATCAGAGTGTAGTCCTGCGAATCGTCAACTGGAGGCGTTGTTTGGCCAATTCCACGGCGGTCCTACGGACAAATATTTCGGTTTGATTGAGTTGAATACGACAGATATATCGTAACTAGGGATTTGATCAAAGGCTCACAGCGAAGTAGGGAGTTCCATCAGTATCAACACCTCCAATAACGATGTCGGCATTTAACATGCTGTTTGTTGGCGAAATACCGAATCCAACGTAGCCTGTCGTTCTTGCAGAAACGCCGAAGGAGATGATACCAGTTGAAGTCGAGTATTCCCAGGTCACGTTGCAGTTGCCGTTTGGGTCAAGAGTCCTGGTGAAGCGGGCGCTTTGGACAGTGCTGAGGCCAATCAAGGCGTACAGAAGTACTACGGCTGATGCGCTTTTGAGAAACATTTTAGCGGTTTTGGCACTAGAGCTCTTTGGGTTCAGCAGTTCAGCAGGAATATAAATGAACTAGTGACCCAGTGGTTTAATGTTGTTTATGGCCTGTAGTAGAGCTGGAAGCTCGCTGTCTTAGCGAAATCAGGTGATGGATTGTGACATTTGTATGCTATAGACAGATAGCGCTAGATTAATAGAGTCAAGTAGATTATGTTATAAATCAATAAAAGGTTTACATGCAAAATTTTATCTTCACAAACGATAAAAAATGTATGTATGTATAATCTTTGGTTTTTGGATTCAGGCTTAAAGTACTTCAAAGTCCAGGAGCATTGGTTGGATGGAACGCGAAATCTATATTGCTGAAAACTAGAACGTTGCAAATCAATGGCAGGTAAGTCATTGAGTAAGGCGCACTCTATGGCGCCACGGATACTGACGAGGAACAGCGGGGTTTAAGCCAAGTTCGAATTTTGTAAACATTCGTCATCGTGAAAAATGAACATTTTAATGAAAGAACAGAATCAAAACTATACGATCAAAACTGCGAATTTTGATATTCCATATTTATAAGTATGAAGTATTGTGTATTATGAATTACAATTTTGATTTTTTCAAGTGAGGGAAGATGGAACAAATTATTATAAGCTGAAACTTGCACCGGTGTGAATTTGCTTGTCATATGTTGAAAATTCCCAATTTTTTGTTAATCTGAAATCTGTGTTGAGCCTTAATCATGGATAACTTCGCTAACCAATCCTGGAGTTCAAACTCTGGTAGGAAAACTTCAGCTTCTTCAGTGTATTCGTATGCGAGTGGGTCTACTTCGCCAAGAATCGGATCATCTGGGTTACCTTCGCCAGCAACACAGAGGTACTTAACTTATTTTCGGATTATAAGTAAACTGGTACAAGCAGGAAATTAATGTTGGCTTCGAATGTGTGAATTATGTCTAATAGGATAATGTGCCTGAACGCAAAAGCGAAAACGTACAAGTTTTTCCGAAGGCTCGTCTCCTTCCAACAAATGGACTTCGAAAGCGCAGCCTGGCAGATCATCTACTTGTTCATTTCTCCACAGACGGTGTACAGGGATTTTACTTTCAGAAAGCGTTAGTGAAATATGGGTTTTACGGATTGTTATCAATGAATCACTAAATACTGAATACCAAACTTTTCAGATACCAAAGCACAGTTTGCAAGGGATGACCCCGCATTCTTGTTACTGCTCGGCGTGTTTCTGCTAGGTAATTTCAAATTAACATTTTAGCTGATATTTCTGAACTTGTTAGATAGATCAGAGACGAAATAATGTGATGGTTTTGTTGGGATTTGCAGTATCATGTGCTGGCTTTGGCTTGGTTCTTCGCATGTCCTTCTTGGAGTATATTACGCTACTTTTGTATGTTGTCTTCGTCGATTGTGTACTGACTGGAATCGTAATGTGTACGTCAATATGGTAAGTCGCATTTAGAGTCATGCACTTTTCTCAGAACCGAAAGTTTAAAATTTGACTTTTGCAGGCTCTTTTGTAACAAGTACCTG
>JAQGBJ010000979.1:0-28610 GCA_034698345.1 Sphaeridia pumilis | reverse complement strand
ATGGAACGTCCCAAATGATCTGGCGATGATTCGAAGCTTCAGTACCGAATGAATCAAGAAATATGATTTACTTGTTCGTAACCGAAATTCACTTCAAGGACACATATATGTTATTCAGATTAAATACTAGTTTATTTCATTAGTTCTTTGGGGATACATATCATGATTCTTTGGTAGCGACTTCACAGTATCCATAAATGGTTTCAAAAGCATTCATAATAAAAAATAAAATATCTAGTTATTTTGAGCTCACAGGCGTCATGAGGCATGCGGTTAATTGGTATATTCCAACGGCTTGTGAAATAGTACTGGCGAACAACGCTATTACTGTTCTGTCATTGAATACAAGCTTGAACGTGAAGAATCTTGTAACATTCGAAAAATCTAGCGCAGGTATATGTTGCTATGGCCTTTTTGTGTTCTTTGAATGAATTCTCCAGTGACCCAGATATCGAATCCGTTACCAAACCCAATACAACTTTTTCCTGTTAATAGCATGAAGGCGGCAGTTCAAAAACTGCTCATCATCAACCATTGCTTCACGCCAGCTTTCTCCGCAAAACCTTCAGTAATTGCACACTGAGACTGTGAACCCTTTGGATTACACTAAGATTGATGTTTTAAATTTCCAAATTGGACAAAATTTTCTAACCTTTCCGTGTTAAATTCTCCGGACCACATGTGTACAAATTTCATTGATTTTTGCAGAACAAGACAGCGCTGGCAGCCACTTTTGGAATCCATGCGAACAGCCCGCTTGTTTCCCTCTGCTCAATGCTGGCAACAGAAAACTTTGTGGAGTTGCATTTGGTCGCCGCCTCTTGGAACCTGCAAGCAAAATGACTATGCTTGTCCAAGTGTGGGGTTTGAGGCGAGGTATTGCTGCATTGGAATCAACTGTTTGCCGCTCACCTTTGATAGCTCCGTGTGTCCCAAAAAACTGGAAGTACTGAAGAAGCTCAACATGTACTTGCAGGCAGAGTTTGCTGCTCTTCATGAATTATTATAGCGCTGTGTCACAGTTGTGTAAAGTTTTTTAATTATAATCAATTAACCGACATAAACTGGTTGTATTTTACAATCTTTCAGTGTTGAACCTTCAGACTTCTATTTTTGCTATACACGATTCTGCGAGATTCCCTGAAGATTTTCTCTGTAATAAGTAAAATCCATATCGTCCGTTATGTGCCAAAGGTCGAGCTGAAGACTCATCCGAAAAGTTGAACAGGTTTGAATTTCTGGCTTCCACCATACCATGGCGGCAGTTGATCCTGCGGAATCCTTCGACGAAGTTCGGGCAGCCACGTCTCTGTACGTGTACCAAAGAACTCTGCCCGGCCGAACAAAGGACCGCTGATCGACCTCAGCATATGTGCCCATGTTCTAACGGCATAATTCACTAGAAACAATCAAACTCAGCTATTCAAAGTGGGTGATTAAAAAATCCAAATTTTTACAGCCAGGTGTCCAACAACTCTTACCGTTGAACAAGATCAAATCGGCTACGTTTTTACTGGCCTGCGCCGAAAATCTAGCGCTCGATAAATGTGCTTGGATTGCTGAAAAATACCATAAGAACGTTTAAAGCTCCCGCCACAGCGTCAAGAGTCGAAATCGAGCCTCTCACCCGCAACACTGGTCATCTGTCTGTTGGTGAAACCGTTGCAGTCCATGATGAGCGTGACGCCTTCTTCAGCGTCTGGACGCGTGGAAGTTGTGTTGGAAACACGCCACCAAAATTGTTCGAGGTATTTTATATACGCCTTGGCTACTTCACCGCCAGCGTCAGTGTACTTGCGAGTGTCCCATTTGCCGAATTCCCCGATGATAACTTGAAAAACAGTTTGTGTGAGATTAGCACTTTCTTTTTCGTTCAAATATCCATTGGACTTACTTGGACGATCCTCGTAGTCGTAACCAGCAATGTAGTAGGGCAGTTCAGCTGCCAAATTCTTTGGAGCTTGCCATGTCGCAATATCTTTCGACCAGTCTTCCTGTATTTCAATTCAAACGCTGTTTTTTAAACCTGTCCCTTTTCTTTGTTATTTCACTTGATAAGAAAGAGAACATATTCGTCGGAGAAATGCTTACCGACTTCCCAGCTTCAGGCTTGACGGGTCTAGCGGCTGCCAATGCCGCCTTGATTTCTTCGGCTTCCCCACAGTAGACACTGCTAATCGCCACTGTGACCATAACTACAAAAATCGCCAACATTTTGTCGTTCAGCTTTCAGAGTTTCTTGCGACACCGACAACAGACGTCTCGACGGTTCCTGATAACTACACGCAGAATGTTGATTTGCAAGAATCAAATTCCCATCGACAGGCTTTTATTTGCCAGAAGGTGAACAAGGTTGAGTTGAGTCAGTAAGCAAATTCAAAAGTAATTGAATCCATCGCAGGTATACTGGGAATCCCGTACCTGCTATTGGAGACGTTGTTTCGTGGCAACCGGATAGAAACCGGTTAATATTTTTGCATCAAAGACACACGCCCAAAAGGTGCAAGTGGCAAGCACAGATAAACTGCTTTTCGGATTATATCAAAACAATGGCGATTTCATGCGAACGTGACAGTTAATCCATGAACCGTCTCAGCAACTTCTCACAAAGGACGTGTGCGCATCAAGTTTGCAAAAAAATTCATCACCTTGAAACCTCAACCTGTTTGGCTCGTAGCGATCTTATGAGGTTGGAGTAGAATTCAGGAACAAACAGTTTCAAGCACCACCTGTGGTAAGCATGTGAACGCCAATAAGGTGTTACTACGGCTTGATTAGTTCTAATCGGAAGCCTTTTTTTGGAACCTGTCCAACCATAAACAGGCATCAGGTAATCAGGTCTCGGGCGATTGTTGATTGCCTTGTACTATCAGTACAGGTATTAGTAAACCGGTTGATCTGGAGTCTTGAGCGTTGAAAAATTCAGTTTGCCCCATACTTTTTTATATCAAGCAGAACAGGCACTCATAGAGCTCGGAGACTCTGACTCTTTCATAAGATTCGAGTCATGACTCTCAATTTTTGACTCTGACTCCGGATTCGCAGCTTGAGAGTCGAGTCAGGAGTCCAAAAACAGGGAGTCTGACTCCCACTCTCTTTGACTATCCCCTCAAGAGTAAGAGTCGGAGTCAGAATCTTGACTCTTTTCTGGAAGAACGAATTAACGATAAATTCGCGAGTAAAAATTCAAAATTTTGTGTTTTTTCGTTTTATTATGAGCCAACGAGTGGGACAAGTAATTCTTGTGAGCAGTTGTAAATAGCAGTATATAAACTGATCGCTAAAACAAGATAAAATTGAACTAGAGGTAAAACTGAAGTCGAAATCCACTAGAATAGTTTCGGTTGACTAGCTTTTTTTTGCTAATTGCGCATTGTTTCAAGGGGGAGAAGGGGCCAGAGAGGAAGAGGGATAATTGTGTCGATGCCGTTCATCGTTTTTCACGCTTTGATTGGAGTTAACTGTCGAAATCGGTATATTGACTCCCAGGCAAGCCAGAGTCAGGAGTCATGAAATTTGGTTTGACTCTGACTCCTGATTCTCTTCCGAAGAGTCGAGTCTGACTCCCAATTCTTTGGTAGCGAATCGAGTCAAGAGTCAAGATTCCGGAGTCAGAATCCTGACTCGGGAGTCAGAGTCATCCGAGCTCTAGGCACTCATAGCAAATATTTGAGTGGTCTAGAAATAATTAATCAGTAATGTGAATGGCAACTGGCACATGTTTCTTAACCGCTTGCAAGCTGTGCAGCAGATACTTTTCACTTGGCCGAAGCAAGCAGCGTTTTGGATAAAGCCAGCTAATTGAGAAATATTTGGGAACTAGGGAATAGAATAGTTTTCCCAACAGACTTCCCCGTCTATTTTTCCAGCAGCTTGCAAAATCTTACACTTTGATTAGAAAGAAGTTTTTGGATGATAAAACGCTATAAATTGCTTTGATAGCAACCAGAAACTATGATCACGCCAAATTTTATGAAATGGTAATTTCAAATTTTCAGCATTCTATAGATGTTGACATGACGTGTACCTAACGTAGCATCTGCTGCTCAAGATGATGAGCGATGACACCCGGTTTCGACATGAATTGATCGTTACTTTCTGTAGCAAACAGTGGGCAAAACACATGATTCCTGGTTGATCATAGTGGTATAAAACCGACTTACATAAAACGTGATTCTACATCGGCTTGGGAAGGTTCAATTGTCTTCATGCAGACTCAATCATGAAAACTGCGGATATGTTTTTGCTGAGTAACAAGGTATTTAATATTACGCACCATATTCACCATCTCGACCAGCAAAACGCTTTTGTTCAATGCCAGTAACTTTTGAACGATTACAACTGAGTCAATACTTGAAACCAGTCGCTATTGTATAATCTATATGTATATCTTTGATATGATGCATGTTAAAGCATTTATTTGGTTCTGTATTATAGCGACACACAATTGAGCTATCTGTATTAATATGTTATCAAGTAACATGACATAAAAGCCTGTGCGATGATCAGTAATAAAGATTGTATATAATTACACCATTTAGATATGTGACAGACACCTTCAGAATTGGTGTAGGCACTTTAAAACGCAAGTGACGGAAACGTTTCCATGACGGACGGAGGGGCAGTCTGGCAAACGGACGGGTCTTGTAAACATAGCTGCTTCATAATTTGCCAGTGGAGCATTCTTTAATTGCGTTGCAACAGTCAATCGAGTGTTGACAAACTTGTTTTGTGGTCAAGTTAAGAACTGGAGTGTCAAGAATACCGTTAAGAAGTCGTTTAAATTCCTTTCATCATTGAAGGCTTTTGCTTGCAATTCCGTAACTGTTCAAGGTAATGATTTGAATATGAAAAGCAGGTATGAAATTCGTTGTTATTTGCAAGCACACATTGCGAAACCAAACAGCTTTTCGGATCGAGCAAGATTCCTTGCTTCCTCATTAATTGACATCTAATCTCTGAACCGTTTGGCCAACTTAGCCGTCTGGTAGCAAATATAGCAGCACATACGGGTGGAGCATCAAATGACGTTCAAGACACAGTAATGGAAGCGAGGTAGAGCCCTGTCGTGGCCTACTCTAAAGGCGATGGAAGTAGAATCGAAAGTAGTTGAGGTCAGTTGACACCAAATGAAAGCGGCTTCGCGCTGGCCCTGTAAACTATTCCGAAAAATATTAGCTGAAATTTCATCAAGGTGGTGAAAAACAGTCTTAGTTAGCTGGAGCTTTCAATCTTTTTCATTTGTCTTCCAACTGTGTATTGTTGAATAAATGTGAGAACAAGTATTTATTTCTTGGTGTGGTGTCCGTTTCAATTATACTGCTCCCATACATTTCCCACCTGTTCATATGTTGTGTTTGATTTTAGCTGATCGATAACCGGCGATATCGCTGCAACCCAAACTTTGCTCACATTCCTCTGCAACTCCAGATTTTCCTTTCTTCTAGGTGTCAGCCAATGTGCCTGTGTAGCAGCTACTAGCTACGGTCGCTATTTTTTTCCAATTTCCAAATGGCACCAAATTCAAAAATGTCCCCTCAACTCCCTCACCCTACATCTTCCTCTCGAGCGCCTTCAACTACAGCCAATTCGCCACAAGCTACTTGGTCCCTTACGTCCAATTTTCTCCAATAACTTGTGAAGACACATATTCGTGCTCTGAAATCCACTGGCGTTTTGGCAACCATGAGCCAACCCTCCAGCGTCGTTTTGTACTTCAACGAAAAGCCAGAGAAATTCTTGGGCCCAGCGTCCGAAGTCCAAAGCTAATTCCCAGTGCAAATATTGTTCTGGAGGACTTCAATAATTTACGAAAGAGTAGCAGCGGATTAGAAGTTGCCAAGGCTTTAGATTTAGACCTCAGATTCCCAAAACCTGACCCTGATGCCGTTCGCCGAACTTATTCGCAAGTTCATCAAGACGCTTTGAAAAAATCACGTTAATAAATCCTGCCTCTGCGAAACCCATTTTCACTTCTGAAGATTCCTCCACTAAAGTTGATGGTAACGAGAATACATTAACAGCCGTCAGTTTTGATTGGGCTGAGAAAGTCAATCAAGTGCTTGGTAAACTCAGAATTGGGATATTACCTGATAATCATTCGAATTCTGTTCATCAAAAATGTTGCTTGTTTTCCAGGGGAGCCGGAGGCACCAGAGGCACTTCAAACAACACGGCATTGGCAACAGCAGGCGCGGAAAACATCTTCTGTAAACCCAAAACAAACCACGAAGCGCTTCTGGAAAAAGAATGTTTACCCGCCCATGACCCTTGAAGACAAGATCGCTGCAAAGAGAGCGCTGTTACCGCCTATGAAATCCCAGCATCTTCAAACCGACCTCTTGAGCGGCGTCTGGATTCCGGAACTTATGGTTGACGACTTTGAAATTACTCCTCTGAACTATGACTCAAGAATTTTGCCCTTTGACCACGAAGGGCCGAGGGCTGTGCCCAAAGTCACGGTTCATGAAGCGACTCGGAAGTGTTGGAAGTGGCTTGGTAGCATTCCACCAGGGCTTTAAGATGTTGTTGTGATCATGATCATTGTAAACATTGTTGTGTAACGTAGCCGCCAATGGTTGAAGCGTATTAAATTGTCGTTGACATTATAATTATAAATATATTGCTATATTCCGTTATGTCACCTGTAAATAAAATCCTCTTCATATGTTGACACTTCGGGAACTTAGTCCAAACATCTTTCCAACTATTAATAGCTCAGCCCAGCCGGCAGTAAGATTACACAGATATTGTCAACTGTGAATCCAGTAATTTCTCAGCTTCTCAAGCTACAACACATTCGTAAGAGTCTTATAGTCTTATTCTTACCCCCAGCTGCTGAATTCAAAATGTTTGAAACTCCCGCCAAATACCTCGCGACCCTTTTGCTCCTCCTCCTGTACTTGACCCCCTACCCAGTGTCATCTTTACCATTAGAAGTCGACCGACTTGGCTACTTGGACCTCAACAACTCCGAAGACCTCAACGACGACGAAGGAGCTGCGCAGCTCCTCCTCCTCCCCATTTTGGTGACCTCTGCTCCTCCAGACCCTTCGCAAGAGTCTCTTAAAGTGACCACATCATTCAGCAACGAGCCCTCCAACACCGTTATTGAAGACCCTGTGGATCAAGTACATTCTTCAGACAATTTCAACGACGTTGATCCCATGTTAGTGCAAGACTGCCTTTGGCATCCGGTTTCAGTGCCTTTGGAGACCCTTACGGCCCCCACTAACAATATCAACGAAACTACTTCCTTCGTAGTGCCGATTTTGAGTGATAACAAGGAACACAAATCGTTTAAGGTTGAAAAAACTTTTAAGAGTTTGGATACATCTGAGCCGCCGGATGCTGTAGAAGTTGTAGGTAAACTTCAGACCAATTTGATAGAATTTATGGGTTCAAGACTATATGACTTTACAATGACTGGAGTTGCATTGCTTTCTTTTGCAGATGCCAAATCAAGCCATGCGGTCGTGGACTAACGGCCAAGGGCCAGGCCCCGCCCTTGTTACCAACATTCTCCAAATCCTTGTCGGAGGTCAGGGTCCCTGGAACACTTCAATCCCGGCGGGCCTCCTTTCTCATGGCGTTGTGGGCGCTGTACCGTTGATTATTCATGGGATTATAGCGAACCCTGGTGTTTTAGTGAATACTGACAAGGGCCCAGGAGGCCTTAATCGAAGTGGGACCTTGCAGCCCGGTTCTCTTCGATGGGCACCTTTGTCTTATGTTTATTTGCAAAGATGAAGAATAAAATACATGCCTCTTCCCTATTTTCTATGGCTTTGATGAAGTCTGTACTCCAGTGACCCAGATTTTAAATCCGTTACCAAACCCGTTACAGCTTTTTCCTATTAATAGCATGTAGGCGGCAGTTCAACAATTGCTCATCATCAGCTATTGCTGCCTGCAGCTTCAGTTGCATTGGTGCACAGCTGTTTAATTTTGTTTTCCATGGGAATTTCCTAATTACAATACAATTGCTGCAATTAGTTTCTTTGAAATTCACAATGACGAGAATACTCTCACCATTAATTTTAACGTCACTGGTTTTTGCTGTGAGCCATGGCTGTTATACAAAATTCCGTCCGCAAAACCTCCAGTATTTGTACACTGAAACTGTAAACCCTTTGGGCTACACGGAGATTGACGTGGTAAATTTTCAAACTGCTCTGAGCAATTTCTAACCTCATTTTTAGTGTTACATTATCCCAATAGCATGTGTATGAATTGCATTGATTTTTGCAGAACAAGACAGCGCTGGCGGCCACTTTCGGAATCCATGCAAACAGCCCGCTTGTTTCCCTCTGTTCAATGCTGGCAAACGGGACGCTGCTGGAAACTTTGTGGAGCTGCGTCTGGTCGCCGCCTTTTGGAACCTGCAAGCAAAATTACTATGCTTGTGCAAGTGTTGGGTTTGAGGCGAGGTATTGCTGCATTGGAATCAACTGTTTGCCGCTCACCTTTGACTGTATACCAATTGGGCGGTCTTTGAAATGAGGTTTCATTTGTTCAAGGCTAATTATCATGGTTGTGGGAAGTTCACAAATAAAAGAGCTATACAATTCCAATTTACGTTATATTTTATTGCGGCGATTTTGTAACATTTCCCATATCTCATCAGATTGATTATTTTTAGTTCTAAATTCTCCACAACTAAAAACATGCCAAACATACATATAATAGCCTCCTTCGAACAGAAGGCTTTTTTGGACATTTCCTTATTTTCAAAGCCTATTTTGCGTCGTAATAATTGTTAATGTATAGACACCAAAAGCTTTGCGGGAAATTCGCAATGGCAATATTTGCAGGATGTGGCAGTTATGAGTAGTATCGATTTGCGACACCGGCACGAGCGAAAAAATGTCTGGTGAAATGACCTGCTTAATGTATTTTGCAATTCACAGTTATCATTAATAATGCGTTAATGATCAAATAGACGACTCATTGCGAAAGCTCTTTGTCCTCTGGTCACGAGCCTTACTATTATTCTTGCAAAAACCGTAACTACGCCTTTTGCCATAGAGTAATTTAGTAATTTATGCCAAAACTGGAGATATTTCCCATAGCTTCAATAATTACTGGAAGGTGAATACACTGCGGCTGAATGGCGTCCACTTTTCTAGGTCTGAATAATTGATTGTTGATGACGGAATTCGGCTCGCCAATAATGTTTTGTGGTAAGTGTGCCAGGCTGCGAAATTCTTCAAGTCCACAGCCTTCCGCCATTACTATTACGGCCCGTGCCGTAGTGCCGTCGACTGGCAATATTTTGACATTGACACTATTTAATGTTTTTGATACGTACATACCGCAACACGAAATAACTCACAGCCTCGATTACTAATTATCGGCCTTTGTTATATGTGCGGGCTTGAAATTTTTGTCGTACTTGAAATGTTGATGTTGCTAATGCTATATGATAACACAACATCAAACGCTGTTTATAGCTGTGTGTCGCTCTACTAGCCTCCTTGACATTTACAATTACAAATCTATTTGCTATTTTCATTGCATAATTTCATCATGTCACTCGTGTCCCTCTTCAAATGTTGACATTTACAAAACTTTCTCTAAACAACTTTCCTTCCAATAACATATAGCCTTCGCTGTAGCGAGATGAGGAAAAATTTGCTGTGTTGTTGTGTCAAACGTTTGTTCGCAAATGTCAATTATGCTCACCTGTTCAAGGATCACGGCAAGTTTCTGGCAGCAACCAGTTCCAAACTGGATGGGATGTAATTCGTGCAGCTGTAATTCTTGCGGTTTCAAAGCAAGCAAAAGACAAATTAATTCCAAATTCTCGAATATCTGACAGTTAATCTCTGAACCGTCAATAACAACTTTTCAAAGGGAGTCAGGCATTTCAGTCTGAAATTTTGTACCATAAAAAACCCAAAAAAGCGATGATGTGGGATGTGAGAACAGAAAATCTTAAATTTCGTCACATGGCAATAGATGCGCGAATTCTTCAACTGAAATGGCGCCAAAGTTTGAGCAATTAAAATTTTTATTACGGCGATAGGGATGATGATGAAGAGAAAAATTATACAATAGTGAAAGAATGATTTCAGACGCCATCTTCAATCATTTTTTGGCGTTGGCTATTGAGAATTGAGCTGATTAAATTATTTTTAAGGTTAAATTATTAACCTTGGCCCGTCCAGTTCAAGACAACCTGCAAACCTAATCCGTTGAAAAGTCGTCTAATTACCAAGAATTCCAAAGAATTATGCTTAAACTCGCAAATCCTGTTCAAGGCGTTGGCTTGATTCGGCTCGGCTAACCGGTTCCAATCCAAATCCGTTGTTGTTATTTGCACGCACACTTGTTACTTGTTATGGCGATTCAAAGTAAACAACTTTTACGGATTAAATCGAACTACTTGCAAATTGGTGATTAATTGCTAACTTGATCCTTAAACTCCAACCCGTCTGGACTGAACCACTTTTAAAAGAAGTTCAAAGTTTCATCTCTTTTTAATAACCTTGCTATAATCTTTACTCTTTACATTCCTGAATAAGACGCAATAAGGACAGTAATGCCATCTTTTGAACGTTGAATCGCAAATATTTAACAGCTCCTCATTGCAAACGGTGGAAGAGCTGCAAATCTATTCGGATTTTTGAAAAATGCATGTAAGGACGGTTTCGAATAAGCAAACAATAAACTTTAATTTTCTTAAGCACAATTTTCCCTTTAATTTCTCATCAAAGCCTGGGACATTTCAACTTTCCAACCGTGTCAATCTGTCGACAAGCAATTTTTATTTTCATAATCACATTTATCGGATTATTCATGACCTTCCTCAACTTGCCACATTTCATCAAAGAGGTCATGAATCATCATCATTTATCCTCAACTTCCGCCCACTCTTAGGCATACGTCAAAACTTACATGTTAAATCAACAATTAGCGACATCTACAAACTATTGGAAATGACACCAAAAGGTATTGCTTTTTTATGCCCTGCTTCGTTTCAAAATCTGTCCCTGCACTAGAAGTATCTTCTAAATAACCTTCAAAGTAACAGCTTAACCGCTAAACATCAATTTTAGGTTTCTCTAATCAACCTGACTGACTGACTGACTCGATTCACAACATCAAAAACGACACATAACATTGACATGGTAGGAAAAATAACGCTTAAAATTCGCAGTCCTCTATTCGACCAGCCTGTGGCTTCTTTGTCTTTGTCAAATTCGTTGTTTCGTTCCCTTTGGTACAAAAACATTGATTTTTTTACACAACATCAAATAATCACAACATCCAAAGTTTTCCGACAACACAACATCAACTTTTTACAACACTTAAATATAAAAATCCCTGTACTTTGTCATTTCACAGTATATCAATTTTAGTTCTTCTTTTGTCTTCTCAACAATACACGTCAATCTTCAATTAAATTATTATATACGTACTCGTCTTCTTTCCAAATGTCTTTCTTGAGGTTCTTCAAAGGTTTCAAAATTCAAGGTTTCAACTAATTTCAAGCCAGTCTTAATAAAAGTTACGACCACATCATCATCATCATCAACAACTCAGTTAACATTACTCAAAGGGGCTCTACCATTAGAATATTAATTAAATTAATCATTAATTAATTAATTTACTCTCTCCTTCCTTCCTGCCTTGGATTGCCGACAAAGTGTTGTGTTTTTCAAGCATCACATTTAAACAAGGTAATGTATACACATACATTTACCCATTAAAGCCAAAAGCTCCTCGCGCAGTTGTGAATCACATCAAAAGCATTCAACAATCAGCAGCAGCAGCAGCAACAATTAAACAGCTGGTCTCTCAACGTCACTTTCCTTTCTATACACAGGTTTAAGTACACAAACGGTTTTTTCAAAAGAGACTATTGAAAATCCCTCGACTATATTCCTTAAAACAGCTTTTCAACGTACACAGAAGCGACTATTTATATCGAAATACACATTGATTTTAGCAGATTTTTGATGATCCAAGAGCTATAAAAATAACATGTACTTTCACTGCCTCCCTCAAAGCCTACTCGATTACTATTGGCGAAAGCACACACATTTATCATACTTTTATATCCTTCCCACACCTGTAATTAGCAGCATTTCTAATTCAATCAAATTTTGTCCTCTTTGTACCATATACAATTCATCTTACTTTACTTCTTCTCTGTCTGTATATAAAT
Source organism: Sphaeridia pumilis (assembly GCA_034698345.1). Lineage (NCBI taxonomy): Eukaryota > Metazoa > Arthropoda > Collembola > Symphypleona > Sminthurididae > Sphaeridia > Sphaeridia pumilis. The sequence goes on along the minus strand of JAQGBJ010000979.1, from coordinate 16,438 downwards.
CGCTTTTTCACTCAGTTAGCTCAAAATTAAAATTAAACCCGCAAAAATATACCTCCGCAGTTGAAGCTCGTAATACACTTGCAGAATGTACTACAAACGCACAAGGTATTATGTTGATTGCACAAGTTTCGCGAGGTTCAATATTATTTCTTTGACAAAAACACAAAAGAGCTGCTAAAATACCGCCATTCTTCTGTCCTAATTTTCAAGCCCTTTTTCTAGATTCTAAAAGGCCAATTGCTACTCTACTCTGTCTGTATAAGCCTAAGAGCTACAGTTTTATAATTCTATTTGTAGACAATAAGATTGACTGTACACATTAATTCGGCTACAAGACCCAGAGAATCCGAACGTCCCACACAACAAACGCTTCAAAAGCGCCATCATCAGAGACCTATATTTACACAACGATTTTGGTCATTTCTACAACCAGCTAAAGCGACATCTAGCAGCAGCAGCAGCGTAAGACAAAGCACGAGACACAGCACAATTAACACCACAACACAAGCCAATCAGCACCACCGGATCCACAAGCACGCTATAAACATTTAACACACAGCGCATGCGCGCGCGCTCACAACGTTTCAACTTTGTGTCAAACTCCATTAGCGGCCATATTGGAACTATTATTTTTTATATCTTATTCATAGAGAGTCAAAGGGATGATTTACAATATGGATAATGTGGCGTAACTTTGAAAGCCTTTTTCTAATAGGTAACTAATTATATTTACAACATTTATTGCAGCAATTGTGTGTCTTTTAACGTTTTTGCCGGTACCAGGTTGTGGTAGGTCGATCGATATATAATTTTAAAAGTTGAGACTAATTTCAACTATCTACCTACCAATATATCTTACAATGCAGGTAATAGGCCTCACTCACAGGAAATATGACTGGTCAGCAGAGAGGGCAAGTTCTCTATTTTACAGTACATAATTCAAGTTTCTAGCGTCTAGGGATAATTAATTAATTAATTAATTGCTAATTAATTAAGGAAAGGTTTTAAGTACATGGGTTATTGCTGTAGGATTAAAAGGCAAAAGGTGTGTCTTTGAGGACAGGTCTGTAGGACCTTGGTAAGGTTAGGTTAGGTAAGGTAAGACGACGTACAGAACAGAAACAGTCTAAAGGAAGGGTTAATACGCACTTGGTGAAGGTAGATGGCGTGGTAGGCCCTGTACGTTTAAAGGCGAGAGACGAAACTATTCTCTAGGTTTCTAGGCTTCTAGTTATATGCTTCAAGTGTCTTGAATTGCTTCGTATTTACAAAGTATGTTCATAATCTTAGGGTTGAATATCTTAAGTACTTTAACTTAACGAGATTTAATGTCTGACGTGGATTTCAAATCTCTTGAAAATTTCACTTCATTTGTGTAGGTAGAAAGTATCGTTCGTCCCTGCGTTGGAGGCGGCGGTTGTAATGGGACTTGGAAGTCGATTATGTTCGTTTGGTAGCGAACTCAGAGCAATTTTTGCAGGGGCAGGACAGTGTACTCCATGGGCGACTGGCATTGAGGCTTCGCGTTTTCGGCCGACACGTTCCGTAGCCTGCAAAATCAAAGTGGAATTAATAAAGTGTGTTTGATCAAAGATAAAAAGGTTGAAGGTGTAAACCCGCTTAAAACTGTAGTAAAAGCCATGATTTTGATTCAAGAGTTTTGGTGGTTTTACCTTTGGAGAATTCACCGATTCCCACATACTTTGCATGAAAAATACAATGATTTGCTTTAGAATCTCGTTTAAATGTAACTCGTTGTATACTTTACGAAGGGCTTAATTTTCAAAATTACTCGTAAGGGAACTATATTCAACTGGTTCAGTGGAGAGCCCTAGAAATATATATACTGTAATATTGTACGGAATGGTTTTCAATAAAAATACCAGGGCGATCTAAAATCTATATGCCTACGGATTTACCAAAACCGTCTCATAAACTGCTGAATTTTCCTGGCGGCCTGATGCTGCCTTCTGGACCTGAATTTAAAAGTGTTGTTGGTTTTTTAACGTCTTCAAGAAGATGAAGGTATACCAACTTCAGTTTTGGTTCTGTTCGGAGACTTGACTTATTTTGTGAAGTAGAAGAAGCAAAATTAAGCTTAATTACTTGAAGGAACTTACATCATTGTTGGCGAAGTACTGTGGTTCAAGTTGACGTTACAATTGTTGTTGTTGTTATTGTTATTAATATTGTTGTTGTTGTTCAAACTATCGGTTCTGGGAATCAAGAACCCGTCGTTGGTTTCCGGGTCACCAGATTTCTTGAATCTCTTATGTTCACAGTAGTTGCGGAATTGGTTTTGTATCACGAGAGCTGCATGATTGACTTGTCTCAGGTACGCATACTGAAAATTAATAAGAAAAACAGTTTCTTAATCTCTCCCTTCTTATCCTATTAAACTCTTAAAATTTTAAAAATATTTTGGTTTCTTCCCAATCTTCTCACCTGCTTGTATCGACGAAAGTAATTTTGAATAATACAAGCCGCTGCCTTCTCCTTGTCTTCCTCTTCAAGCTTCTTCCTTCCTTTATAGCTTCGATACGCTGTTTGAATCACCTTTGCCGCTTCATACAGCTCTCTCTGTTCACGTTCTGAAATTCAACCAACAATTTTAAAAACTCCACTTCCACTATATTCACCTCATTTAGATGTTAGTTACCCGAAAGCGTCAAGTTTGAAAAATCCCGCTCAAACACCGAAGCCTGTAGAAACTCCGACAACTCTGCCGTTGTCGGCTGAGGCGAGTCCACCGTAAACGACGAAGAACACGGACTCTGCAAGCAACTTGACGAAGGGCTCAGACTCGAACACGGAGTTCCGCTGTCATAGTACCTTGAAAACATCATCAAAATCAAACTTCAGTTACAGCTCCTTTTATATTGAAATATTAGCCAAAATCCATGAAATCTTTGGATACTCACCTGTAGTTTCTATCAGGGAAATCAAAACTCAGCTCGTTATCATCCGAATGATTCGTCGAGCTCAGAACCGACGAAGAGTCGTGAGACTCAGGCGGCGACATCTCCTCGTTGCTTTCCTTCTACAAAAAACCAAAGCCAACTCTTAATTTTTCTTGATATTAATTAAAATCCTTCCCTCGAAGAAGAAACCCATTAACATCATAACTCGCTACTTTTTCTAGCCTCTTAAACGCAAAAACGTGTACAGGAACACTTATAACTTCAGCTCTAGTTTTTCCTCCTAAATTCATTACATCTCATATAATCCAACTTTTTCTATAACGGTCTTCCCCACGGGCAATTAAAACACTTGACCGCTACTTTAGATGTCTTTAGAGCTTTTAGTCCATTAGAAAAAGAAGGGCAAAAAATGTACTCTAATACATCCGTAATACTTTTAAATAGCGTTGAAAATTGTCCGGCTCTTGATTCCAGTCCATTACCTTGATCCTGTCGGGCATGGCCGCAATGATTTGTTCTGCCAACGTTAGCACCCGCGATTCTTCCTCCGATGGCATCGACAGTTCCACAAGTCCCGTATCCGGCTGACCGAAGAAGCAGTCTATACACACAAGTTCAACCAAAAGAGTTTGTATTAAGGGAATCACAGAAGACAGATACACAGATAATGCTTGAGAAAAAGGAAGCCCGGGCCGGGTATTTAGGTCCGTGGCGCCTAAATATGACAAGATGGCTTCCAAAGACCCATTCCGAGTCATCATCATCATCATCTTCATCTCGCTATATACAAAACTCCTATTTCACGGATCAACTACAAAGCAAAATATTGCCCCATTAACCTGACACCGGAGGGCGAGAGGACAATACTGAGCAGGATTTACGCGAGTCGCTTCCTCGACCCGGCGTTTCTGGGCATTCCAACAACTTCAGCTGATTTCTGTATGTATATTTCAACTGCTTTTGTACATCCGCAGGCTTTGGTTTCTCTCAAGATTTTTCTTAAAAATTTGCAATGAACCACTCAAACATTAATTTACCTTTCAAGCCAAAATCGTCCGACAACACACTCGATGACCGGTGGCTCCTCATCCCGCCAATTTTGACTGTCAATTAAAAACAATAGACAGTTAATTAAAACCATTAACTTTTGAAACAATACACTGTTAATTCTCAGTATTTCCAAGTAAAAAGCCTTTACATTCCAATGAATTCAACTGATACTTTCATGGCCACTATTTACCAAAATTTCCCGAATCAACTAGAAACTTGGGAAATTCGTGTCCGACTTCTACAAATAATTGTATCTCTTTTTATTTTTCCTATTCTCTCTCCCCACTAATTACACTCTTCTTGGTCCAACTACATACATAATAAAATAAACCCGAATTCGCCTCCATAACATTATTATTATCCCAGTTCCGCCTCGGTCGGACATGCCAAAACATCCTGTCTCCTGCTGTTTCCCCCGAAATTGTCCGCTCATTCTATCCCTTTCACCAACTACTTTTTCATTAAGCCATAATACCATTTACATCCTGTGACTCTCATTGGATCTGGAGTTTGACATACCTCGATCTGAAATTCCCATGTTATTAACTTGTTCCGTCCTTGCCAATCCTCTGGATTTTAAATGATTCGACAGTCCTCCTCCTCCAGCCGTTGTCGTCGAAGTGGTATTCGAAGCCGCTGCTGCTGCTGTTTTTCCAATTTTGTCCAGCTCTGTCGCCAACTTGGCATAGCCTCCACCGGCTGCCCGCTCCACACTCGTCAGTCCACTTTGTCCATCTCGAAAGCCGACGCTTTCCGGACTCCAGCTTGCCAAAATCCTACTGGATTCAAAGTGACCGTTTCGGACTGCCCACATCTGCAAAATTGTAATCACAACAACAAGTTGAACCCATTTACTCGGTTTTTTTAAAAAGTATTTTTTTACAAGCCCAAGCATGCAAGTTTAGCAAAACTCGTCCTTCCTCAGAGCCAAAAAGCGCTTATTGTATTGTCATCATAAGCGGAAACGGTTTGTAATTTTCCGACCGGCCATCTGCTCTCATTCATATCCCACATAATCTTCCGGCCACTTTCCTCTTTCCACTTTACTATTTCCACTATATACACTACTGCCAGTCCAATTTTCATCAAGCTTTTCTTCTCTTTGTCCACCTCCATTTCCGTCTGTCTTTGGCATATACTAACTGAATGCTGCTGGCCGGAGCCAACACAGATTGTAATCAGAATAATAATGTATACCTTTTTTGACCACTCACTTACACAGCTACAGCAAATACAGAATTTCCTGGACCTCAAGCTTCCACTAAACAATAGCCTTTTACAAAACGCACACATATCGTTACTGCTTTAGCACTTTTTAGCAAGCCCACGCCATAATCAACTTCAGTACTATAAAAACTAGAGTTCCAAAAGTAGAGCGTCAAATAATCTGTGGATCGTGGACTCTTTGCAACATTGCGAAACTGCAAGCCTAACAGAAGAACAAAGTCATTTCAACTTGTTTAACTTTTGTTTCCACAAACTCATATTATTATTAAAGGATTTTCTGGGCTTCCGCCCTCCAAATAACAAAGAACAAACCAGTAACACAACAACACAATTCCTTTTTAAACGACATTACAAGTTATGGAAAAAATAATAATACAAAAGTCACATCCGCGCCGCCTAATTCCAAAAAAAGTCCAACAGTACTAAAAACCCCACTCACAAATTCTCATTTCAACTTTTTCTGCCTTTTTTCGCTACTCCAAGCCATAACGAGCATCTGCGCTGCTGAGCACTTTGAAGTTGAGCTAAGCTACTTGCTCCCCAACTGGCGACATGCTGTTTCGAGTAGCTTGGAGAGGGTTCAAGCCATAAGACCTTCTTGGTTACATTTACGTTAAGCAACAATTAATACAAGCGCAGTTGGAAAGCTAAAACAACACACGCGAACTTACCAACGGCACGGATCCAAAGTCATCAGGCCTCAACGAGTTAATCTCGGCATCGAGTACACTCGATGGCTTTTCCCTCTTCCATTGAATTAGCGTCAGAATCAACTTGGAGTAGCCGAGCGCGCCGGCCGCGTGCAATAAAGTGATTCCTCGATCACATGGTGTCGTCAGAAAGGCGCTTGGAACAATCCCATCCCAATCCTGTTTCATCATTTCGCAGCATATTTTCACCATCGATTCCTCCAGAGTTCGAGAGCCACCAACTTCCGTCTGTAGGAGAGACAAAATATTAAATTGTCATTAGCCTTTGTGGAGTACAGAGGGCGCGCGAAGCGCGCAGAGCGGAAATTTGAAATTCCCGCCACCACGACTTCCGCCTTTTTTCAATATTAGTGTGACCTCTCACAACCTTGCTAAAGGTCCGTCCAATCTATCACATACATAAAAGCGGGAATTTTGTGGCAGACCATATTTGACTTGTTAACTTTTTACGACTCTTCTTTCTCCACCACTTATCAAGTCAGATTATCCATATTTTCTCCCTTTGCCACCTTTACTGCTCTTCGCCCCTCTTGAACGTGTATTATTATATGTAATCGCATTCCAACTTTCACCACCTTCTCCATCCTTCCTGGCTTCTTATAACTTTAACAAGTTTAAAAACTACACACTGTTTTTTACGCCCATAACGTAAAAGCTTTTTTCTATACATGCTTAAAGCGTAGGCCACCGTTTAACTCGCTGTCAGCGGCCAATTTAAGCGACCTCGGTGGAGCTGAAGAAACAAGTTTCTCTTTTGTATATATAAAAACGTGTATATAGTGTGGCTCGGGCCAAAGTGGTTATGAATTATTACGATTCATTTTTATACTTTTATCCGTCCTCGTTCTGGCTCGTAAAATAAAGTTATTGCAAACAAGTGATGCAGTAAAAATCCTGTGAATTTTTCACCGCCAATCATCCCTCTTCCTCCTACTAACCAAAAAAGTTTGCCTCTTAAACGCTAAATGTCCAGAAGATCCAAGAAAAACTGTGGGCTTTTAACTTGACATAGCTTCCAGCGCTCGCCCCAGAGGGCGCTTTCTTCCAGAAACTGCGCGCTTAAAAAACTCTTGTGAAATCCTACAGATTTGTGGATGCTGCCTGATTCTTACCTTGAAATTCCGAAAACATTTTTCCAGACACTCCATCCGATGTATCAAACACAGCTTCATTGACGTCTCCGAAGGCGGCACTGGGATTGGCGAACTTCGCTGATCAGCTTTGTACTCAAAGACCATCGAGTTTACAGAGATTTGTTTTCCGTTGGAGTAAACGCGGATTGGAACCAAGCCTGGGCTGTGAGCTGTAAAATTGGAAAAGGCGCCAAAATTAAAGTATGAAAATTTCCAAAAACACTTTTGAAACTCCTGGCCTCAGTTGATTAAGCTATATACCAACAGCTTGACAATTTGACACCTAAATTACAAATTCCTCTTTCCCGCCACACGACATTTCAAAAATTCTCCTCTGCTCTTCCTCCTGGAGTTTATAGTGGTTGTTTGGTTAGTTGCAAAAGCTAATATCACAATTTCAACCTTCATTTCATGGACACCCAGAATGTAGCGAAAGAGCAATAAAATTAAGCGTCAACGACGTAATTCGCTCTGCCCACAATGGGTCATTCCGACCTGTAAATTCAGTAATTCAGCCTCTGGAACTGCTACAAACAAAATACTCATCCAAAGGCTCCTCGCTAAAATTATCCTGTTAACACGTTAAGCAGCTCTAAAAACTAACAGACTGACAACCATGTTGACACCGTCAACTTGGCATTATAAAAGAGCCGGTTACAGGATAACCCGTTAACTAAAAGTGAAAGCGCTCTTGAATATACACTAACGTTTTACATTGTTTCGTTTTCCCCCAACGACGCAATAACTGTATCGTTTAGCGGCTTCATTATACAAACTCGCCCATCTTCATTTTTAAACTTCCCGCCTGCCCGCCCGCCCGCAGCAGCGCCCTCTACGAAAACTTCTTCACTTCCCACTCTCTCTGCTCTCGCTCTGCTCTCCAGGCTTCAACTCTTTGGCAAAGTCAGCCCATGAAAAATTGGCCCAACTTACGTTCCAGATTACTCTTTGTGGATTTGTACACTAACGAATTTGTCGGATGACAAGACATATCATCATTTATGAAAAGATGCATCGCTTGCTCTCTTTCCCTCCTCCAAACTTTCCACTTTCACTTCCACGTCCTCTGAATCCACCTTCTCAGTTTACTTTCACTCGATCGCCTCCACGTACCTTCTGGAATCGGAGGTTCTTCTACCCTCTTCTCAATCGGCTTTATTTGCGACAACCACGTGTATTTCTGTACATACTTTCTCCAAGTACAAATGACGCTCCATTTCTCCATCATCATCATCATGTACCTACTACACAAGGCCTCATTTCTTGTCTGTCATTGGTAAAAATTATACAGCTGAACCTTTTGTGTGTCTACCTGAGCTCTCACAGCTGATTCGAAAGCGTCGTTGTTACTGTTACACGATCAACTAGACGTCGACGTCATACAATGATACGTAAGAAAAGGCACAAAACCCGATATGATGATCCGATATCCCTTTTGCTTGATAGCCCCCAACTGTGTCCCTAATCCCACAAAGGCGCTCGCCACATTTATCTCGCTCAATCCTACTTTACTTTTCCACTACTTCAACTCCTGCCACCAAAGAAATGCCACGTTCACAACGAACCAGAGCTTACGTCCGTCACGCGGGAAAAGTCCCAGAGATTTCTCTCTAGAAAAAGTCACGAGACTTTGCTTTGCACCGGAACTTGGAGAAAGTTTGAGTCTTCTACATATCCAAAAGGCGGGAAGACAGTTGCATCTTGACCTATGACCTGAGTCACATACGTAGCTTTCATCGCCACCATTTGTGTCACGCAAATTCACGCGAAGTGTGCGAAGAAAAAGATGAAGATAACGAGGCTGAAATCGGAGCTGAAGAACAAGACGAGGAATAAATTCAAGTACCCAACAGGGAAAAGGGAGAAGACAGCAGAGACAAACTGCTTTTAGACATACGAATAAAGATGCATGTGTCTGCTGGGCGAGAGGAATATCTGAGTTTTGCTGATGCATCGATGCATCGTCGAAGAGTTTCGAAGATCTTCGAAGGGCATCGACTAAAATTACAGAAATCTATGGAACTTACGTGGACAGAAGCACTTGAGGACTCCCGTCTGAAGATACACTGCTGGCGCGGCGAGGTCGCCGAAATGGACAGAGTAGTCCCAGTTTGGATTGTTGAACTGACCCACAATCAGTATTTTGGTACCACCCTGCGATATAGCAAAAAAACGGTTTTGAATTATACATGCTTCGATATAGCTCACACTCATATTATTTCACATATATATTCGCCGTTTACAAAATGATGAGATATTGACAAATGCCCTACTGTACATCAACACAAAACGCTTTCATTTTCTTTGGCAAAATAAAGTATCCAATAGTCGGCCTGCTCTTGTCCAATATCAAGGAAAGGGAAGATACAACAAGATCGATTTCTCTCCCCAAGGCTTTTATATATTACAAAAAAGTGAATTTGCCAAAGAAACTCCATCTGCCAGCAGTCCATGCCCGCCTTTCCATCATCGTCATGCATTTTTGCATCAGACAAATGCAATTTCGTCTTCAAAGAGATTGGCACCATTGCCAATTTGCAAAAAAATGCTCGCCCAAAGTGCACCTAAAATATTGTTTCTTGTTCCATGTCTCAAGCTTCTTATATACACACGAGATCGAGTCAGGACGAGTCATTAATAAATTATTGATTGCCAATCTATCGACCCGTTTAACAAACATTGAAATACGAGAGACGCCTATCTACAATGTTGAGCAACGGCAAAAATAAACAGCCATACACAGTGTCGTTCAAATACATTGCAAACTCTCCTCCACCCTCTCCATGTTAAAGCATAGGAAAAAGATGAGCAACTCCGCTCGCTCGTTTGTTAACATTACATTTCTGTACTCATCTTCGCGTGGTAATGTTGAGTAAATGGATGGACAGGACCTGCTTTATTTCATCAAATTATACTTGTAATTAATATCGCTAATGAACCCACAAATTTCGTTATCTTTATAAACCAGCCGTATTAAATCGTTGCTTAATTCCAAGCGAAAATGACCACCGCTTATAATATGTACGTCGATGTAGTAGGCCTCCCGTCCCGATTCGTTTTACGTTAATTAACATTGTGAATATTGTCGAATTCTAGCTCTGTATCTGTAATATATAGATCAAGCTGGCTTCCGATGGCTTGATTCTGATTAATTACGAAATTGCATCCGGTTTCTATCTATAGACTTTCATATTGGAATTACACACACATATACACATTTAATCGAAATTTCTCAGCCTTTTGTTCTATAATACTTTTCTACCATAGCTTTTTTGAAGCTCGCTTTTTCTACGGAAAAAATACAAATGTAATTGTCACTGTCATTATGATAATTGAGTGGCGATTTGTACTGACTGGAACTGAGTGAGTGAGACGATGACGTCAATCAAGTGAAACAAAAAATTTGGCGCCAAAACCACTGGCTTTGTTCCTAAATTATCCGAAGCTCATGACAAATTCACACAATCTGCCAACAGAGAGGACACGATTCAATGGATATGCATGTGCAATGTGGTGATGAATCCTGTATTTTGATTAATGTCATTTTTGCTCCAATGATCTAATGTGATGTTTTTGTTCCGAGTAGCTTTCCACGGGGCGTTTCAAGTTATTGCGAACGGAGGCTATTCCAGGCTACAGCATGGTGGAAACAAGCTGGAAATTGAGCACCAAAGCGGCTGTATGCTTTGGAATGTGTGTGTGTAAATAATACAAGAGTATACGTCATGAATTTTGGCTTGTAGTTTAAATATAGAGCTCGGCTCACTGAGAGAAAGTCAGCCGGCTTTGTGTTTTATCGAGGGTGAAATGTGGAAAATTTTCCACCCTCCTGCTTCACCATTTGACGAGTGTGGAAGCTGAAAATAATAAGTCAGTTCCTTTCCTCCTCATAAATTATGGAGTGTATACAAGTCAGACACATGTACTTGATTTCGAGGTTTTGTTTCCCTAACACACTTACGATTAGGCTTGTCCATAAAGGCGGGCCTGCAATGTGCTTTCTCCACTTTGTCGTACATATCCATACATAGAACATCCCTTTTTTGGAATTCTTGGATGAGACAAAAAATATGCTGATTTTGTCAATTGTTGGAGTTACATCGAGAGGAAATTGTAACGGGACATTTCTTCCACAACACCAACAAATATCTAGGCGGCTGCACATGGAATTTTGCTGAGAACACGTAATTCCGGAACTTGAGATACCAGAAACAAAACATCCGGGACTTACCTCCGAATATGCCCATTCAGGATTGATATCGACGATCGTGTTCTTATCATGGTGGTGATTCGGATCCAGGTCTTCGCTCAAATCCGCCAGTATATCGAACGCGTCCAAGTTGACAAACACATCGTCAGCATTGGGCGACATGGGCACCAAGTCCACAGGACCATGGTCTGGAATGGTCATGTTCGCCGACAGAGTCCTCTGGATGTCTTCATGAGACATTTCCAGTGTCTCTTGCCCAAAGAAGCCTTGTTGCTGCTGTTGGCCACCTGATTGGTTCGCATGTTGCTGTGGTGCCGAACTGGAGGTTGTCGAAGTGTTGGGCGCTGAGGTCACGGCGACGGAAGGAGGAGCATGAGAAGAAGGCGTGGTCGGCATATGGGCGGGGTGATGGGGATGCATCGAAGGATGCGGAGGCCTTGGGAACTGCTGAGCATGCATGAAGACCTGCTGCGAGTTCGACGAAGTGTCCGTCGAAGGGTTCGAAGAGCGAATGTCGATCATCGGAGATCTGGAACTGAACATTATTTTTAGCTCCATGGTTCAAAAAGCACCTCTGGAGGTACCGTAAGAGACTTACTTCATACTCTGAGGGCCTTGCTGTTGAGGACCCATGTGATGATGATGCTGCGGCCCATGATGCATCTGGGGCCCTGCGGCCCCCTGCTGCTGTTGGCTCTTACCATTTAGTATAATCAACCCCCCAGTTGTTGGGAACTGTGTTAAATTCACCAAAAAAGGCCGTTCTGAACTCGAAGGTCCTCCTACTCCATGGACCGAAGGTCCATGGCCATGGGCCATTCGTGGCCCATGAGGAGGATGCGGATGTCTGTGTGCATGAGGTGCACCCAGTCCACTGGAATGATGAGGGTGTGGGGGTGGAGGTTGATGATGGTATGGACCATGGGTGGGTTCAATGGCCATGGGACCGTGGGGCCCGGAGGGCCCCCGGGGCCCTCCCGTGGCCCCACTCGCCGACAGTCTGCATGGTGGCAGCGCCTGAGGATGAGTGGGCGCATGGGGGTCCATGCGACCCCCTCCTCCATGGGCTCCCATGGACGATAGCACCGAGTTGACGCCATTGGTCATTGATATGGTCATCTGTTGTTGTTGTTGCTGCTGTTGCTGTTGACTGTTGCTGGGGGAAGGATTACTATTCTGGCCGCTGGAGCCAGCCGGAGACGTCGATTCGTTACTGCTTGTGCCGCCGAGGACAACATTTTGACGTGCCAGGCGTTGTTTCTCCATGAGTTGAAGTACGATGGCTTCCACCGTTTCCGCCGTCTGTGGAGCGAAAGAGAGATTATATTTTTATATGTATTGCCGTCATGACTTTTCCAACTCGCCCTCGTCTTCTTCTTCTCCTCTCCATAATAAAGTAGAACAAACAAAAGTTTTTACTGTCGTAAAAAATTCCTGTATAACCCTCGTGACACAGGTGGACGAGAGCAAAAGTAAATTGTCATTACCATATTCAGGGCTTCGGGCTGCCCGAGGAGTACATAAACCTGCTACACAAACCCTCGTAACAAAGAATAGCCCGTTTATAAAAATGTTCTTCTTCCCCTCATGTCTCTTATCTTCCGTCAACAAGCAGAACAACACAAGGCAAAACAAGCTAATCTTCAAGGCCACCATGTACACGGCTTGTCCGTCAGTAATGAAATTTAAAATTCATACTGCTTCCAGAGAGTCATTTCATAATATAATTTTTTCCAAACAAACAGCTCAACGGAGGATCAACTGGCTCAAGTGTAATTTGTTTCATTCTCATACTTTCTTCTCCTTCTGTTTCTCAACCAGCCCCGACTGACCTCAGTCCACTAAAAGTCTTGTTGAACTCTGACCTTTTGTAGAGCAGATCCCGCCTTCTTTCGTTCCAGCTTCTATTTCTAAACTACAAGAGCTCGAAACACGACCGCCTTCACCAATCTCCCCTCTCTAAGATAAATTCCATGTACATGTAAAAAGGTTTAAAAATTCCCCTCCAGTTTATATCCTTCGGCCTTCAAAAAACAGTCTTATTCATCTCTCTCTCTTCCTACTCCACACTCCACACTACAATGAATATTAGGCGAACTTGTCATGTTTTTCCAGCTACAACTTTCTCTCGGTAGCAATATACATTTCATCTGCCGCCGAACCCCAAGTCAGTCAAAAGAGAAAGCTCGAGCTCCTTCTTCCTTCATTGTATCTATTTCATCATTCCATCAGTCAGTCCGTTTCCCCAACATCATTGCGCCTATTCCATTTCACCCGCGTCTTCCTCCCTTGAATAAATTGAAACAATATCCTTCAATTGCATTGACAAGAAAGAAAAACTACATTCCCAGGTAAAAAAGCCAAGACATTCTGACATGAAATTTCATCTTCCCATGGGCTCTACTTGCCTAGAAAAATCGTCTTTTTTGTTTCACCACTTTAGGCCATCCAAGGAAGGAACGGAAGGAACCAAGAAGAACCATTTCCAGACTTCTGATACCTCCATTTTGGTACGTACGTAATCAAACGAGGATTTGATCAGATTCCTGTACCCGTCCATCTCAAACCAAGGACACACGAAAATATATTGAAACGCACTCTTGTACTACCACCTCATTTCAAATTCCCGCCGACCGCCACCTCACCTAATTAAATTACTCTGATGAATCATTAAAGACGTGACGCCTCCTGTTCTTCCTTCCGCCTATAGTTCAAAGGATTCAGGCGCTAATTTGATTATCCGGTATGAATCTTGATGATATTAATTCCATCCCTCGGTATCACGCCTTTACAAACTGAACGAGTCTTGTTGTTCCTTCCTCAGGTCTTTTAGTATGTAGTTTCTTTTTAGTGCGTTTCAACGTTAGGTTTGTTTACTTACTTTATAATCAATATTATTCAAGCTAAATAGCTTGATATTTTACCGGCTAGCTCAGTCGAAAGAGCATATTTTGTAAGAGTTTTTCAAGCTTCACTTTTTCAATTCAAAGCCATGTGATCGTTAGTATTCATCAGACCTTTCGTCCGATGCACTTTTAATCACTTTTCGCCCTCTTCATAAAATTCACCTATGTTAGCCGCCTATTTAAAATTCTTTACCTCACCTCCCTCCTCTTTTCAACTTCTTATATGAAACTTTGCTAATTCATTCAAAGAATGAAACCCTTCTCACTTCGCATCAATTGAACTCTCCATAGCCCCGGCCTTTATCTCCAGCTCCTGGTTGAACGGGTTCCCTATCGGGTGGGATTGTGTGGTTCAGGCAAAAACTTTTCAAAGCCAAACTCACCACTGCAACTTATTCACTTTGCTCTCAAAAAGCCACCTTCTTTTCATCAGCAAGTCCTACTTACACAGCTACTTTGCGAGTGGATGTGAGGCTATTTAAACCAATAGATGAATTAGTCTCTTCGGTGGGAGGTCCATGCAAATGTATCAGCAGAACCTACCACAGGTGTTCTATTTGACTTCCAAGAAGCTTCATTCCCCGTTGATACCACCCACCAAGAACTTTGCTAAAATTCATGAGTCCCCATGGAAGAGCTCTACTTCCACTTGAAGATCAAGTCTGGGGATGGACTCTAATTAAACCTTTCATGTTCAATACTCCGGTACTAGATTCCAGAAGTTTTTTGAATTCAAAAAAACAGTTTACTATCCATGGCCCAGGACCAAAAAAATGACTTCCAACCTTCTTCAACTTTCATTCGAATCCGAGCACTTTTGACCTAAACATTCCTTGAAAAATTGAGGACGATCTAACCACCAACACCCTCATCGAATGAAGAAACTTCATTCAAGCTTCAATTGAGTTGCATCGCCCACCATAGTTTCTGCAAGTCTTGCGTGAACAAAAGGGAAATCGGAACATGTTTTGCAAGGCCAGCAAAATAAATGTTGTTTTACTACCATAAACTACTGTTCGCAGCCGTAGTGGAATCCAAAAGCAAAGAAAATTCTACAAGACTTGTGTATGCTACTGTTGTTGTTGTTGAACTGAATACAAGATGGGCCATTTGGAATACATGAAGAGAAAGCCAACGAGACGGCGGAGGCGGCAAAGAATCGATACAAGCCAGGCCATATCTTTCTTTGAAAAAACATGGGCGTCCTGCCAAAGTAATTGCAATGGCATTGATTCCCTGCTAGCTATCCTTAAACCCATCTTCCGACACGGCCTTGTCCATAAAAGAACGCACATTAATGCAAACTTATTCTCCATTTGCTCCTCCAACATCCAAAGGCTTCGGGCAGGCCCATTGACTGACTGAGACTTCGTCACTCTGTAAGCCGCTACTATAACCCTTGTTCAAAATTGCCGCTATTATTACCCACAGGTCAAAGGTCACATAATCTTGAACTTACCGAAATCTCGAGCTCGTTATTCAGATCAGGCTCTTCTTCACTAAAGACTATGTTGCCGAGGTCGGAATTCCGGTTTCCAAATTCAGTTTCCCGCCAAATTCAACATCCGGATCCCATTTCCAGTCCGTTCCAGAAAGACAAGAAAAAGAAGAACAAGGAAGACACAGAGGCGGTGGCAAGGTCAGGACGAACGGCGGCGACGACGGCGAATTCATTCAGTTTCCATACATCCAGGTCAGGGTCCGCCGTATAAAAAAGTTGTAAAAAACCCGCGCGCAGGAAGAAGACATGAAATAAAAAAGTCAAAGAGAAACAACATGAGAATCTCAGTTTTACATACAAATATATTCACTCCATGTTTTTTTTCGCAACCACGTTTTACTACTCCCCCCGCTCAGCCTTCCGTTTTTGCTTTGGTTATTGATGGGTTTCTGTCGGTTCCCTCTTGTTCAGCATAGCTTCATAAAGCGTTAAGTAGCGTATTTTTATCAGTGTGCGAAATGTACTCTTACTTGTGATTTTTCAAATTTGGCGCGCGAGCGCTCATAAAACTTGACCTTGGTAGTTTTGTATTTGTACCATAAGTTGGTGACCTTCCGGTCCCTCGTTCAAACTTGATTTTTGAACTTCCCGCCACTAGTCATTCTTCTCCTTCCTTCTATAGCAGCTCCAGTCTCCAGCCAGTGCTGAATGTCCCTGAGCAAGCACCAAAAGCAGCGGAAGTACATCAAAGACCAAGAAACTTGGTCTCGACATTTCGCTCCGTTGGAGTAATAATGAGCCAAATTCTTCTGGCATCCTTGTCGCAAGTATTTAGATCAA
>JAQGBJ010000978.1:0-28611 GCA_034698345.1 Sphaeridia pumilis | reverse complement strand
AAAGTAGTCGTCTTCATGAAAGGAGTTCCCGAAGAACCTAAATGCGGCTTCAGTAATGCTGTCGTTCAAATCTTGAGGATGCATGGTGTTAACAATTACGATGCTCATAATGTTCTTGCAGATGAAGGAATCAGGCAAGGTGAGATACTATTCTGCAACTTCCAATCTCCAGTCATAGATACTTTGAAAGATTATGAAGTGATATAACTCGTGCCTTTGCTTATCCTGCAGGCATCAAGGACTTTTCAAACTGGCCCACCATCCCTCAAGTGTACGTCAACGGCGAGTTTGTCGGTGGATGCGATATTATGATTCAGATGCATCAGAATGGGGAATTAATAGAGCTTCTCCAGAAAGTTGGTATCAAGTCGGCTTTAGCGGAATCGGAACAGCCGGGTCAGAAATAACTGTTTAAGTTGAACAGCGAAGTTCTTAACCAAGATGTACCTAATGTATTTGAGGTTAAGAAATACCTTTGTTTCAGCAGTTGCTTTGATATGTGCTAGATCATGTCTATTTCACTTCGAGTTACTGAATCTTACCTCTAGCATTGTACATTAAAATAGACTTCGAGAAAGCCTAAGGTCCTAGTTCTTTCAAGCATTTGAAACTAGCGCGCTTTAGACCGCACATGGCGCGCCGTGGCTCGCTCGAGTGAAAGACAAAGAAAGTGGCAAATCATCGTCATAGGTGCAAGATCCTCCAAGGAGAATAAACGTCGCATCTTGAGACTGTCAATTTGCGTTTATCCGTTGAAGGATTCAGACAAAGAACAGCTCCAAGAGCACCATTTCTTGAGCAAACTTGCTCGCTTCTTCGATTTAACTGCATTCAATTAACGATTCCAAGCTTCAAAATGGCTCACAGCTCTACATCGACCGAACAACAAAAGAAAACCAAGAAGGATTCGGGATCTTCCTTCCCGGATTACTTCGACATGGTGAGTAGGCCAAACCTCAGTTTAATCTTTGAATAATTTGATGATAATCGGAATGATGGACATCATTTCAAGTCTAAAACTGTCATTTCATTCAATAGTATGGAAATTCTGATGACGACCCCTACTGGTCGCCCGAGACGGACGCTCGCAACAAGTTCGTGACCCTTGAAGATCCTAACAAGCTTCCGGACTACGGTACCAATGAAGATCCCAACTTAAACGTGAATATGAAGAAACCAACGCGCAACATTCTTCGGAAGCAGTTTGAACTGGTAATGACGATGAAGTTTGCCCATGTGACCTTCATGGTGACCTCGTGAATGTATGTAATAGCATGTAATTTTCTTCACGCAGTCAGACCACCCAAACGTTGCTATTATGGAAAAAATTTCTTTGGCTTCTGACAATAATCAGCTTCGGATCTTACGTGAGCTGCAAGCTTTCAGCGTCCACTCTAATATGATAGTGGTTCAGGAGAACGGTCAACGAAGTGCTGGACCTCCTAAAGACTACGAAGGTGAAGCGCCACCTAAAGGTATGATGAATAAACTATTTGAATCAAGTTATGAATTGTTACGATCCGGTGAATGTAACGATGCTTCTGCAGGATCTGAGATTTTCGTTGGAAGGCTACCGAGACATTTGTACGAGCCGCAAGTGTTTGACGTTTTCAGTAGAATTGGAAGGGTCTACCAGATTCGCATGATGATGGATTTTGCTGGGACCAACCGAGGATATTGCTTCTTGAAGTACTTTAATCCTGACGATGCTCGTCGAGCCATTGCTTGTTTGGATAACTACGAGATGCTTCCACGTAAGATTTCGGGTTTTTGAACAGTCAAGGATATGTATTTTATGACAATGTCATTTGGAATGTTACCTCATTTCCAGGCTGGAATATTGGTGTGATGATGTCGGTGGACAACTGTCGTCTTCTGGTTGATGGACTCCCGAAAGACAAGTCTCGTAGGCAGATTCTGCGTGAAATGAAAAGAGTTACTGAAGGTGCTTGTGCTGTCACGCTGCATGAACCCGTCGACAAGGACACCAAGAATCGGGGATACGCTTACGTCGACTATGTTTCTCACAAGTAAGGGCTTAATTCCATTATGTTCAAGTCACATTGGAATTTGCAAAGCGTAACTGATTCGGTTCTTTTTCGTTCTTGCGGCAGGCATTCAGCAATGGCTCGCCGCCGACTTATTCCTGGAAGAGTCACTGTTTTCGATCGGGAGGTCTGCGTCGATTGGGCGGAACCTGAACCAGATGTGAGTATAAGATGACTGTTCGGCGTGATCAACAGTTTCCCCAAACGAACTGGATCGATTCATTTTGTATTGTTTCAGCGTCCTACTTTGATGGTGCGCAATCTTCCTGCAGATGTTTCGGATGGAGATTTGAAAACTCTCTTCAACTATTATGCTTCTAATGGAGTTACATACATCAAGAGGAAAGGTTGGAACTTGGCCTTCATTGACTTCCAGTCGAAGGAACAAGCCGACGCTGCTCGACTGGCGCTGGATAAGAAGGAATTCAAGGGCTCTGCCGTTGAGGTGAAATGGGTGAAACCGAGATTCGAAGATCAAGCTCACCATCTGTATGCTCATACTCGCAAGATTGTATTGGCTAGAACTTCATTCATGGCTGCTGAAGACCAGGTAAGCTAGACAAGTCATTAATTCTGCAGGTTTGAGTTGAGGGCGAACTATTTTATTGTTCTTGGACTCTTAGATGTGGCGAGCTCCACCCCAACCACTATCACTGCAGAGTATGGTCCAGGGACAGCCTCTCCAACTCCAGGGCCAATATGATCGACAATTGCGAGTTCAGCCGATGTTCCTTGGTCCACCACCACCAATGTCTCCGGAGTGGAACAGAGTTCCAACAGTAAGCTGACTCAATCCGTGGATTCGCTAATTACATATTTACCGGAGAGAATTTTCCAACGTGCTTCACATTTTCAGGACCGTGAGTTCTATCGCTATTGACTCTTCGACGTTTACGGGCTCGAGAAGCCTACAGTTGTAGGTGGGCTGTATATTTGACACAAGGCTGATGTAGACTGAAGACTCTGGAGTGTGATTACAGTAGATAAGCAACATTTGATTCGTAATTGTAATTTCTATTTTTTATCAAAATAAAAGTTCCGAGCTTCATTCGTTTGATGGATGTGTGCTTTTAATTACAAGAACATGCTTGGTTCCGATGACAAAGTTATTTTAGCATGCTTCATACATTTTATCAAGAGTATCAAACATTTGAAAAAGTGCATAAGTGTGTTCGTGAGTGCGCACTTACGGTTTTAGTTGACGTTGACTCTCACGTCAGAAAACACAATGGCATAATTGCATACGAAGCATCAAAGTAGCGTGAAGAACTCGATAAATCTCGATAACTTATACTAGGATGAATCTTAAACTAGTACATATTCATTTTTTGTATTGAAATAATCTCCCTTTCGATTCATAACGGTTAGATACACAAAATGTAATCTTAACAGTTGCATAAAGTATAAGGTCGCAAGAACCATACGAACATTGAAGTTGCTCAAAGTTCGAAGACTAGTGGAACATGGAATTGAACCGGCAAAATGAGGAAATTCTACACAATGCACGAACAAAAATACTGTACGAACACAACATCAACTAATCTATACAACAATTACTCAACTCCCCTTTAAACTAGTTACGTGTGTGGTTTCTCCAAATAAATTCGTGTTCGCAACAAAATGGCACTAACCAACTAAACTCATGCATACATAAATAATGTGGCAAAAAGGATCAATCTGTGAGACTTAAGTATTCACAAAATAGAGCACTTGCGCTTCTTTCTCTTTGTATTCTTCTGTCCTCCGTCTTTGGATCCATCGTCGCTCTTGCGTGCCCGAATTTCCTTCATCAAGTCATAGAACACCTTGTCAACGTTCGTCCTCGTCTTTGCCGAAGTTTCAACATACGGTACACCCCATTCAGCTGCTCGAGCCTCGGCGTCCGCTTGGCTGATCTTTCTTCTCTCATCAAGATCTGCCTTGTTTCCCACTAGGAGGAATGGTATCGTGACATCTCCTTTGACTCGTTGGATTTGCTCCCTGTAGGTCAAAAACGTAACACATAAAAAACCCTCCAAGCAATCAAAAAGGGGCTGACTATGGTTTCTACTCACCGAAATTCGCGAGTATCCTGGAAAGACTCTGGCTCCGTAATAGAAAATACGCAAAGGAATCCTTCCCCAGATCTGAAGTAGTTGTCTCGGATAGCTGCGTAATCTTCTTGGCCTGCAGTGTCTAAGATGTCAATTTGCATCTCTTCGCCATCCAGTACGACCTAAATTTTCAAAACATTCACCATTACTATGTTCTTAAGTGTTACAGTAGATATGTCCAGCCTATATCGTATTTCTTACCTTCTTTCTATAAGAATCAGCCTTGGTCGGTTCATAATCTTCAACAAACTCATCGTACATGAACTGTAGCGTCAGTGCTGACTTCCCAACACCTCCAGATCCCACCATAATGACTTTATGAAGGGGTGGAGCAGCATTCGCCTTTGGTGCCATTGTGAATTGCCTTTGTTATCCAATTCCTTTTGTTTCCAGATGTATCCAATAAGATCAGTCACTTTGCACCCTGCAAATCAATTACACAATCAAAATTAGCCCATCTGGGACCAAATATCTCTTGACTAACCGCACCCAACAACGAAACGTCAAAATTTTTGCCTCAGACTCTGACTTGTTCTTATCATGTGAAGCAGATGTTAGCCTTGCACAATTACTGCAAATGCATTGATCTCAGCAAAGAGCTGTACAACGGAACTAGTACAAATTGAACTGTCAATCTCAATTTGCCCAGCCGCTCTTCACAAGGCTTCAGACCTTTTACTGTAGTAATCATTGGCAAATTCTAAACAACGTTGTTGGATTCTGGAATTCTTAAGAAGTAGTTGGGTAAGCTCATTACTTTCTTTCGTACATTACTCACAATGCGGATGAATTTGTCTTACCTTGAACCCAGAGAAACTTAAATTTAGGTAGCTTTTGGCACGGTGCACTAAATAACACTGCGGATGGTTCCACTTTGAAGCGTATTGTTTGTAGATATTCGTCAGTTTCTGAGTAATATACGTAGCTGCACCCCAAGTATACGAGACCGACCTGAATCATGAACAGATTTATACTAAATGAGTCATTCATTACTTGAACGTACCTCAAGCGTGTCAATTGTTATCGGACTTTTTGCTTTATAATTAAAGAATTCTTACCGAAATGAAGGAGTTAATTCGTAACTGAGGAACTCCAAGGAATTTGGGTGTGAAAAATTTATTGTTGTGGTGCCTGGCCGTTCCAGAGACAAGAGAAAATGATCCGCATTCGATAAAATCACCCGGCTTACAGATATACCTATGAACCCCTGTCTCAACGGTATGCACGTATATAGGGTTTCGTATGAGTCAACAGGCTTTTATGCATGGAAGATGAGCGAAGAGCGTTAGCATTAAACTCTATGGGTGGCCCACCCATAGAGTTCAAGATAGGCGGCAAATTGAGTGATTTAAAACTGTTGGGATAATTGCCGAAACTTTGTTGTGCTTTTGTTTTGATCTATTCAAATCGTCGCTTCGTAAAAACTTTGTTAAGTGGATAGAAATTCAAAATGGCACAAGCCCCTAACGCTCCGGGACGTGTTTTGCCACAGGGAAAAGAAGCGTTGCTTAAATCCTACAACAAGAGACTGAAAGACAATGTCAAATCAATGGTGGATAATTTCGCAGGTAAACGTGGGTTTAAAGATGAAAGATCCAGTATTCTATTCATTGAAGCATGATAAACATCGTATAATCGAAATGAAAAATTCCAGAAATAATCAAGCTGGCACGTGTAGAACCTGAAGGCCAAGTGGCAAGATCTACACAGGCGGATGAGGACCATTTCGAAATGACTGTTCGGGCAGCTAATATGGTGAGGACGATATAGCATTACATCGTTTATTGAGATGATTTAGCACATTGGTCTCCATGATAGTCTAAACTGTGGAATGTTCTTTGCTGATAGGTTCGGGCTGGAGAAGGACTGGTGAAGCTAGTCGCCGATATCAAGCAGTATCTCATCCTCAACGACTTTCCTTCAGTTAACGAAGCGATACAGCAAAACAGCATAATGTTTAAGCAAAAACAGCTGGAATGCGACAAAAAGTTAATGACCTTGCGAGACGATATGGCTGCGGATTTACACGACCTGGAAGAAGAGTACTACTCGTCTATGATCAAGTGAGAGACGATTGTGTCTTTTGAACCAATAATTTATTGAAAGTTTTGTACTTAGTGATTATGTGACCATCCTTGAATTTACAGGTAATTGATCACGGCGGGTAGCAGAGCCACAAGTCTTTCAGTCATACTCCAGGTTGTCCAGAATCCACGGCATGTAATATAATACATTCATGTATCCGCCGGGTACTCCTTCGATGGCACAGTGTCCAAAGGAAACAACACCGAATTGAACTGTTCTGAATTCACTGTTGAGTTCGGGTACTCGCAACTTTTTCAATAGTGGTCCTCCGCTGTCACCTCTGCAAGCGTCTCTTTCGGGTTCTCCGCCAGCGCAGAACTAGGTTAATTAATGGTCGTTGTAAGGTTACGTTAACAAGCGTATGTCGTTTTTTGTGTACGTTAACCAGGTTTTTTAATTTTATTACCCTTGATTTGTCGATCTTTCCAGTTCGCCGTTTGTAATAAACTTCACATTGTGCACTAGACACTATGGGTAGTTCCGTTTCACGCAGTTGGTTGGGGTAGTGGGAGACTTTCTTATTATCTGGAATACAATGGCCGCTGAAGGTATGTCGAGGCGTTGGCGTTAACTAAAATATCAAGTTAAGTAAGACTTACCATCCCCAGTGGCCCTTCCAAACCCGATCGCAGTGATATCAGAATTAGGCCAGTTCTTCAGCAAGCTCTCATCCCAGGGTAGGCAAACGGGGCTAACAAATTCTGTGAACATTGTGCGTTAGTCGCTCCATTTGACTTTGGAAAGTAATCTAGGAAGACACGATGACTTACCGTTGAATTTTACAGGTTCTGTGAACCTCACTAACGCAATGTCGTTCATGAGACTAGCTCCGACATAGTCTTCATGGATAATGATGCTATCGATGTCATATCGCTTGCGTTCAGTACAAAGGGAAGCATTATGCTGAGTGCATTGACGATCTTTACGGACATCTACCGTCCCGAAGCTGGCGCTTGATCTACATTTAAGCTTTGGATTATAACTTGCTTTTGCAAATGCATTTTCAGCCGTCAAGCCCTAATGTGACTTACATTGTGTACCCTCCAGGGACTTTCGTAACGCAGTGAGCAGCTGTGAGTCCATATCTCGAGTTGATCAAGGTAAGTCCACATACTTCAGAAATGTTCGTAGAAGTCCCTGAGAGTAAATGCCAAAATAAGCATTCTCTCAAACCCAGTTTCTAATTTGTTCTTTCTCAGTTAACAGTCTTACCTTCAAAGAACTCAAGTCGCCCGAACCACGGAAACTTGCCTAACTTGACAATCTTCCCACCTATGATACGCTTCTCCCGTGTGCTGTTTGAGGCCTGCGCATACACTTTAGAAATGCCACAAACTGTCGAATTCGGCAGGAGATCATAATTAGGATGCTTTCGGAAGTCCGCCTTGGAGTCCACCGACAAATCTTCTAGGACTGAAGCTTTCTCCCTAAACTGGTTAGCCACTTTAGAAAACCTTGTCGCACTTTGAGCTGAAATCAAATTCGAACTTTTAACCCTTCTTTTCCTCAGAATCCGAACAAAGCCTCTAACTGATCTCACCTCCAACGCTGAAAGCCGCCAAAAGTACAACAACCGAACCCTTGAACTTCGCCATGATAAACACAAAATCTTTAAAGACGCCGCAACAGAAACGGAAAACTACCCGACTGCTGGCGTTAGTACAACTACGAGACCTTCAGGACATGTCCAAGCCTTAAGTACTTACCAGCGCTGGCGGCGTTAAGCGTATTCAACGTTTTTCATCATCAAGATGCGTGTGGTTGCAAACTGCAGAGGAAGTGTAACTTGGGTATACCGGTTCAACGGAAGTATTGTTGAAGAAAGATGCTGCAGTGAGGAGAAGTCTTAATGGCAGATTGGTATGAATGATTAAATGTCAGCTTCTTTGATGTTTTTATCGGTATTGTTGTGTCCAACGAACTTGTTTTCAATGATCTGTGCAGACGATGGTCCTCTGTCGACCGCAGGGATCTCGCCTGTACCATGCTCTGCCAGGTGCGCGCTGCCACTTAAATCAGGCCACATTCAGTATTGACTAGATTCTTGGCCTGTTGGGCTACTTTTAAGTATACTTTGAATGTGTTGATACGATTCATCATTGCCCTCTAATTTGTTTCGATCTCTGATGTTACTGACTGATTATGCTCCTCGTAGTGAAAGCCTGGTCAGGGTCAAGTTTTGATTGTCAAAAGTAACAGCTTAAATGTAAAACAGTCAGTATTCGCGTTTAATTTCGCATAAATAGAATGTGCGTTAAGACTCAAATGAAGTAAGTTGTAAAAGTGAAACTTGAGAAACTTTATGCGTAGAGAAATCGATCTTATGCTTTCTCGCTCGTTTAAAGAAAGCCGTTGGAGGACAGTATTCATATAATTAGGCTTCGTTTCAGAACAGAAGACAGAAACTTTTTACTAGTATTTCGTAGCAGATGAAAGCGTCGGCGTCAACGTTCAAGAAGAATGACAATAAAAGGGGATAAACAACGCCTTCTAGAGCTCCTTGGATTTGAATCGTGTTTGAGCGGTAAAGTCACCTTGAATGCAACGATGCACCACCAAACCCAAACATCCCAGCTGAACAAAAATCTGCCGGCTGAGTACGTGTGATGCGCCATAAGTACATTATGCCACCACGAGCCCAACGTATGATGCGTAAAGCAACGAATGATACAAACGCTCAGTCAGTACGCACAATATTGAAACGGCGTAGTACGGACCTGAAAGTGGAATTTCATACGCTCAATAGTGAGGACAGAATCGAACGCGTGAATATATTCAAAGCATATACGTTGCCACGTCACTAGTACGAAGCCCTTAATCTTCGTACGTAAGATGAGCCTTTCAAATAGTACCTACTTTCGTCGGTCCAAATGATACGTTTAAAAATCTAGCTAACAAACGTACCATATCGTTCGTAGTAACTTTTATTTGCGGACTACTTTCATTAACATGGCTGAGCAATAGTACGTTAATAAAAATCAAACATTAAAGCTGAGCGTAAATTTACGGAGCACCATTTGAACTTGTGGTCGCAGGTACAAGCTTGCCCTTCTTGCCTCGCATGCGACGCTTAGCAGACTGTTGCGACTGATCGACAGCTTCCGATGCAGGAACGTGATTGCGCTTTCCTTTCAGATGGTCTTCCAAGAAACAACGCAGTCCCCGCCAGTAAGTTGCTTTAAACTTGTCGTCACCTTCATCCAGGAGATGGCCGTTTCTGGTCTGATAATAGCCTGCAGCATAAAATTTTAGTTTCAATACTCAGCAACGCAATTACATGTCACTTTAGATTCGGTTGAATGAAACGTTACTTTTCAGAAGGGCCCACCATTCTGGAGGCATTGTTTCATGGCCAGGCTTTCGCGGTTCTCCTAGACAGATTTTCTTCATTCGCTCAGCATCCCCGCATTTAGCCAGCAATATATGACCAATCTGTGTCCGCATCACCGTATCCGCTTCAATAGTAGACAAATCAGCTAGGCTGACTTTGAACTCCACAAGACTATCCGAATCTTCCGGCCAATTATAGCAGCATAGAGTCTGAGAGATAATAACGGACGAAAATATTAAAAACTATTATACAGCACAGCTTTTGTAACACACCTGTCGTACATACCTCAGTTTGCTCAGCCGATTGTTCCTTCGCCTTGTACTGTTCTTCCACTAAGAGTAACCAAAAAGCCAAATTTGAAACACATACTAGATAAAACGAGAAGAGACTTGAAGCTCTCATTACCGCTGCGCAGATATTCATTGGGATCTACTTTTGCTGGATCAGGCTGTAGATCTTTTGAGTTGTCATTTGCGAAGACGAAGTCATAATATACAGACGTGGTTCCATCTGCATTTTTTACTTGAACAGGGATGAACTTTGCTTGACCAGGCATCAGACCCCGGGGTTCCGCCTCCCTAACTGCTGAGTTAATCTACAATTATACAAGAGTACATTTTGGAGTAATTATCTTCGATACTACAGCAAAGCACAGCTAAATAGACCTGTAGATTTGATTCAACGCCGATCACCTCTTCTTGGTCATTCTCTTTGTTGCAAGCGGATGAGCTGGTAGCAAAGCTGTTCTTCAGATTCTCATAGATCTTCTCCTGGAAAGCAATAATCCGCAAGGGTTATAAGGTTAACCAATCTATCACCTACTGCTCAGCGAAACAAAAATTACCTGCTCTTCATTGAAATGTCCGTTTTCTTCCTCCATCGTAAATGGGCTTAACGCCCTGATCGGATCATCTCCCCAACGCTGGTTTTCAATCGCTGTGGTTTCATGGCGTCTCAGCGGCTGTGACGGAATGATTGATGACATGGGCTTCAGAAATTTTCTTTTGTTCACAACAAAATTCCTGCCAGAATATGGCATGAAAGGTCGGTCTTCCTGTAACTATTTTCAAAGGTTTTTAAATGGGTGTCGTAAACAAGGGTTACTTTACTCAGCTTTTTTCGAATTTAGCTCACCTCCAGAACACTTTTTTGAGAAGCTCCACCATTGGACCTCAAACTTCGTTGGCTCATTTTGCTGAGCGGGAATTCTATATCAGTGTACGGCTCAGCTGAAATTTATTTAATAAACAAAAATTAAGTAACTGGTAGTAATCTTTATATTTTTCCGGTTGATTGATACCAGATACATGTGCGCGCTGATGTGAAACTGAGAAATGAAAGTGAAAATGTTCTGGCACAAAAGGAATACGGCGGGCTGTGCTACTATTGGTTGAAAGAGATTTGAAGTCTTTATGGCGCGATTTTTCTCGATGGGTATTGCGGTAATCGAATGTAAACATTGGCATTAACTGTTTTTCATGTATTTTTGGGAATTGGCAAAATGGATAAAATGGATTCCAAAGAACTCAAAAAGTTTAAAAACAAGCTGAGCAAAGAAAAGTATAAAAACCGGGTAAAAACGGCAGTTTCAAGTAAGTTTTGGATCGCAGTAACTACTTGAGCTCAGCGAACTCGTTTCCATAACATGTTTGTGTTACAGTTTTTAACCAAAAGGCGCCGGATACGCTTGTTAACGTGAAGTCATTCAAAGCTTTGAATTCGAGTCCAAAAGCGGTCAACGCTGTGAGGTCTGATGCGGCGAGAAGACGAGAGGAGCAGAAACGCTTAGCAAGAACTGAAGTACCAACAACTCAGATTACCACGTCGATGGACAGTTTTGAACCAGCAAACAACTCCACACAACATCTCAGCGATAGTAGTTTGACTGCTCTGGCCGAACGCAGCCTTGAAATTGACAGACCATCGGGCTCGAAAACCTGCGAAGCAACTAGTAGCCTTCAACAACCTGCAGACAATGTTACCTGTGAGGATTGGATGGACACCGAGGTTCCCCAAAGCTCAGAAAAACCTCGTCAGCAATCTTCATGCGGAGTAAGTTTGGGTCCTCAGCTTGACAGTGAGGACTCAAGTATTGAGTCACAAGATGAAGAAGACGTTGGAGACCTTGGAGCTAACTATGGGCTTGACGATGAAGAAAACGACAACTCTACGGACGGTAAAAGTTTGCTCAGCTCAACAAAACATAGATAAATTTGTAAGACCGAAAGAATCAATAATTCTTCGTTTTACAGATCGAACGACTACGTTTGAGACCAGTCCCTTTCTACAAAGGCTTGCTTTGTTGATATTCAAGCACAGCTTGACGGATGCATGTGCCGTTTCCATCTGCAATTTGGTACGAGACATCGTGATCAACAAAACCATTCTGGTGAATGAGAAAGATGTTCCAAAAACTTCCAGAACGCTGAGCAAACGAATAGGGGGAGCAAGTGTCGACGCAAAATTCCACTGGCAATGTCCGCTGTGCAAAAAACTAGAAACTGCCGATCAAGCTTTAGGACTTCGCAGTGTTACGTGTGGGAAATGCATTCATAGGCGAGCGAAAGAATCTGACCCCTTCATAATGTCGCTATCAGTGCGACAACTCATGGCCAAAGCTTTGCCTCAGCTCTTTCCGTTGATGACAGAAAAGTTTATGTGCTATCCTGGGGTTATATCGCTGTGCAAAAAAGTGAATTTTACTGAGGACGACGCTCTCATTGTTGCAAACACTGATGGGGTGGAAATAGCGCGAAGATCAAACCTGAGCATTTGGCCGCTGCTTTTCTTCCTGTACGGCATTCCCGATCATTACAAGCAAACAATGCAAAATATGTTTCTGGCTGGTTTCTGGCATGGACGCGGGGAGATCAATCAAATGCAGAATATACTGAGCATTTTCGTTGAGCAGCTGCTGGATATTGAACGGAGACCCATTGAATGGATAGACGGCACTGGAAAGCTGCGCAAAACACGACTATTTCTGCTTTACTTCTGTGCGGATACACCTGCAGTTGTGAAAGCTGCATGTCTCATGCACTGGGGCAGTGAGAACGGGTGCCGATATTGTCTTCATTCCGGTCAAAATTACATGGAAACGGAGACCTATCCGAAGCGAACACTAGAACAGTACGTCGCGAATGCTGAGTCGACCCAAGCAAGCCAAGCTTACGACAGCAAAGCGTACCCAAAAAATGGAGTTAGAGGGGTAACCGCTCTTGCAAAGCTGAGCTACTTCAGATTTCCGGAAGGTGAAACAAAAATTCGTACTTGGAAGTATCAAATTGGGCTATTTCTAAATTTAATTTGCTGTGCAGGATTTCCTATCGACCCAATGCACTCAGTCTTTGGAGGCGTTTTCAAGTCAACAGTTAAAGCTCTGTTCAAGTCAAAGAACGCTTGCCTTGGAACTCAGAAAGCAACGATCGAAAAATGGAACGCCTACATTGCGACGATTACAGTGCCCAAATCGTTCAAGCAATATCCTCGGCCATGGGAATCAAGAGCTAAGTTTAAGTGTCATGAATGGGGGGCTCTTACGATGTATTACCTACCTCCAGTTATGGCTAAGCTTTTCAAAAGAGAATATTGCAAAATCGTGCACATGCTGATTGGCGCTTACGCAATTTTGACGGCTGAGCAAGCTACTGATGAACAGCTTGACAACGCTGCGGCTTACTTACACCATTTTCTGGCTGGCTGTGGTACCCTTCTTCCGTCGCTGGGCAAAAAGAAGGTCAATTTCCATTATCTGCATCACTATGTGGATCAATATAGAATGTTTGGACCTCTCTATTTAACGTCATTGAGATATTTTGAAAATGCTAATAGACAAATAGTCAATTTTGGGAGCGGAAACCAATGGACAGGGCAGCTGGTCTATAAACGATATTGTCAATGTTTCCGAATCAGGGACATTTTGTTTGAAAGAGACACGCTCAGCAATGATGATGTCCACTTGGAAGTCAATGATGGTTCCGAGATAAAGCTGAGAAAGAAAATTGTTGCGGCGCATTCGAATTCTGTTCTGGGTTTTAAAGAAGTTATCTACAAAACACCGATGAGAACGGTTCATTTGTATACAACAGATTCCCAAAAGCTCAGCAGGTTCAACTCGAGTTCTTTCACGGTTGGAATCGATGGATTCATTGTCAAAGAAATTAGGTTTCTTCCTAGCAGAAATGACGTAATTCTGTTATGTGATAAATATAAGGACTTGAAACTGAGTGACCCGCATTGTTCATACGAGAGATCTGCTGACCAATCTTCTGCTACTAAAGAGCTTTGCCGATTGCCTTTCCCCACATTACTACCTAGCTTTACTACGAAGACAGATGGTAAAATATTCTTTTTGAACATTGTGAATTCTGTAGACCTTCAGTATGACTAATCTAAAAGCTGTGTGACTTTACATATAATAAATCCTCCATTTTTGAATTTCCAATAATTGCACGTTTTTGTCTTTTTATGCTGAGAAGTTAGCGTTCACCAGGCCTACACGACGGTTAAATTTTGCTGAGCTGTTTCGATGAAAAAAGGAAGATGAGGACAAACGCATTTCACTGTTCCTGTGAAATCACTTGTTGTATTTCAGCATAAAAACAAACCGTGAAACCTGTCACCAACGTATTTTGCCGAGCACATATTTGGGTCTCACAATATTAACACCTTCGTCTTGATAGAACTCATCTTTGCCATACTCTTCGTTAATCTCCAATACCTTGCTGAAAGATTTCCGACATTTCTGAGCGAATTCTTGCGATTTCCCGGCTGCCTGTTGGTGAAAAGGAGCACAAGACAATGTTCATCCAAAATTTTCACTTTAACTACTGCTCAGTACAACTGTAACTCACATGTAACGCAACAGCAGCCCAAATGTTGATTTGCTGCGCCATCTTCCAATACGTCGTTGATATTTCTTGAGGTAGACGCTGAGTGGATGTTGATATGATATCAGCATCGTTGTCCAGATCGAAACCTGCGGCAACAGCCAGTTGGTACAGTTCCGGTAGCTCAGCGATAACCTTGGGTCCCAATATTACGTCAAGAAAGAAAGCATTCTGAAGGCCGAATCCCCAAGCATTAAACATCAAGTTGGCCTCTTTCAGCGAAGTGTAGAAAGCTGAGCGTGGCAAACTGAAGATTCTCAAGAAAATTGGCTCACAGGTGATCCCAATTTTGCAAAAGTCCAGCAAGTAATTTTGCTTTGCGATGACAGCATGAATCAGGACCAGCTTAGGCAGAGCTGAAATTGACGAATCGATTTCATTAGGTATTGCATAGACTCCGCTGCTTAATACAATTTTGACAACAAACCATATTCTTTCTTGATGTCTTTTACACTTTCAATGACGTATGAATCTCCGCCTTCCGAAAATACTTTTTCAAGCTCAATTAGCTCAGCTTCATTGGCAATATTCTTCAGCGGAGCTTGAACGAAGTTCATCAGGGTAGGAGAAATAATATTTGCTTCGGTCGCAGCGATGTTCGTAGAGAATATTTTTGGTCGCACAGCTTTCATGTTGTTGTACAGATAATCCAAGACCTTCTTGGTGGGAAACCAGCGATACCGTGTGCGGTCTCTGGCCATGTAATTCTGAAGTATAGAATTGCAATTAATCAGTACATCAAACTTCGTTGTTGCTCAGCAAACGGTTTTAGCAACGTTAAACAACTCACATTGAAATCTGGTGAATTTTTTGCTTTTGTGACCTCTTTAGGATCTGTCAACCTTCGCAGGAACGTTTCGAAAATGCTGAGCTCTGAAAGGAAATTAAAGCTCAGTTATTTCTCATTACTTGCTCAATAACGTATAAAAGTTAAAGTTAACCACTCTCTTCATTACAGCTAACTTACCCGCTACATCTTCAGCCTTAGGTTGCTTAGCTTCGACTTGATCCTCCATTTCGGATGCCTCTCTTTTTGCCATGGCTTCTGAAACTGTTTTATCAAGGCACTGAACAATTTAATGTGAGCTTAGTTGTAGTTAAAAATCGTACTTTGCTTTCAAATTACTCTGGCATCAGACCGCCAAGTAATATATAAAACTCCAAAACAAAATTTCAGCAGCCAAGTTCCACAAAGGAAGTATATCTCAGCACTGGGTTTGTTTTCGAATTATGAAGTTAAAGTTTTCTGCTCTGCTGACTTTTGGCTGAGCGCAGCAACAAGCACATGGTTTGACATGTATGTAAATGGCATGAAATGTGTCTATGTTCGACATAGTACGGATCCATGATTGTGCGTATGGAACTTGGAGTTCTCTAGTCCGTACGCCGATTAATTCAGCTCAGCTTTTTTACGCCCACACGTGTTTAACGCATACGTATGCAGCATTTCTATCTTCACCATTACAGGCCATTCGGCGTCATTCATTCCGTATCTCAAATATGGGTTAAAGCACGTGGGATTTTCTCATTTGTGTTTAGCTGGGATGACATGACAATAACATTTGCATCAGCAACACACCCTAAAAGTGGCAAGAATTGTTGTAGAATTTTGCTAGTCAGTCAAAAATTGGACTATCGTCAGCAAATCTGGTTTGGGCCTAAAGGGATAATACAGAAGGAAGATGGAAACGGCAACTCTACTTCGTCAGAGTCAGAAGGTGAATGTCTGAATTTTTGACATTTATTTACATCTAAACCTTGTTATGAAACTGATCCTTCACGCTTTTGCTTTTTTCAGGCTGATCAGAACATGTCAGAAAAAGAAGTCTTTTCAACAGTGCTGGTGCATTGTTTAGGGATCATCATCTCCCCAATATTGACTTTCTTCGTCTTCAACTTCTGGATTTTCACCGGTAAGTGTCCGGAGTCCAGATGTGTTATTGCCGATCGCAACATAATATTTAATGTACCTGAATTGACGCAAGGTTCTATGCTTTTTGTAGCACTCGGATTTGAACCGATCACCAACAACATTTACAGCGCTTTTGCTGCAGTGATTGTACTTCATTTGGCTTTGGGTAACCTGATCTACAGAGCGTACTTCAACACGGAAACAGTTCCTGGTTTCGACAAGACCGTCAAAGAAGACTAGCTGATGAAAGATATTCTAATACCTTTTTTCGTAACAAGTACTCTAATCACATTCACAGTCGAAATGTCGTAGTTGTGTTCCGCTCTTATGTGACCGTTGTTGTTTTTGTTAGAAATCTGTCATCGAGATTCGATTGGCACTACGATTAAGTTGTTAGCTTTGAGCTAAGCTGTCATTTCAAAGGTTAATCAGATATAATTGTTGTGATAAAAGTTGTATGCTACAGTACAGACGGCTATCATTGCTAATAACACATGTGTGGTTCGCCGAAACTTTCATAACAATTAACTTTGATTCCTACCAGACCTGAGCTGCTTAAATGAAAGTGCACTACCGCTAAAGGGGTTTGTGGGCCCTATCTTTCCATGCAGAATCCAAATTCTAGCTGATTTGATCAAACCATTAATGTACATTAATGGTGTGAAGTCCAATTCAAACGATCTTTATGATCACACAAATTTGTAGGCAAGCTAAAGAACGCGAAAACATTCTCTTTGCTGCAAGCGGGAAGTCTCATATCTCTTGAATTTTCTTCGTTCAACAACACGTAGAAAAATAATATTTTCGTTCGTTCAAACCGCGCTTCCAGCTACGAGGATGAGAGATTATTGTTATCTTTTAAACATTAGAATTACGTAAGCATCTCTTCAACTGAGTTAAAACTGGGCGCACTAACGGTCATTGTTTTGTGCAAAATGCGTGCCTTGAACAGTGCCCATGAGTGTCGCGAAGCAACTGATGTGAAACCGTTGTGATGGAATTCGTTTTAATGATGAGTAAGTTTAAGCACCAAAACCTGATTCAGACAAGCTTTAACTTTAGACTTGAAGTTCTAATGATTCTTTTTGTCATTTCAGTGTCTCTAGTGTTTTCTGCGTTTTCGGCGTATTGCTTCTACAAATTATACAAACTTTACTTTCAACCGCAATCTCCTGCAGATGCTCAACTACCCGCCCATATCGCCCCACATCGAACAGTGCCACAATGGCTACGGGTGACTCCAATACTGACACCGCTTTTGCCGGAACGAGCGAAAGTGGGCGAAACGGTAGCTCTTCGAGTAACGGTAAATAAAAAGAATTAGCTTCAGAAGTGTATTCGAAGCTGGAAAGCACAAGAACTGCAAATAGTGTTGTAACGTACATTAAATATTTCTAGTTTCCGGGAGTTCTCAAGAATGGCAATGCTCCCAGCGTTCAAAATCAGATACTATCATATCTATCCGTAAAGATCTGTGAGCAGAAAATGGCCCTCGGCCTTACGACGTTTTTGAGCGATTCCCTACCAGCTTTGTTGGATTGTGAACCTGTGGGGACTGGAGAGAAAGACTTGAGTATTTTGATCAAGTTCACTGCAAAAATCTCAGGGTTGTATACCTGCGACGTCAAGTACTTGGACAAAGTTGCCTTGGGATCTCCCGTGGTTCAGTACTTCCATCCTGGGCCTGTGGATCCAACCAGTACAATTTTTGTGAGGAAGGCTCCTGCTTTGCTGTGTATCACTGAAGTTCCTAATTCGTGCACAATCGAGCCTAAAGACAGTTACAAAAATACTTGTTCAGTCCAAGAGTTGGACTTGAACAAGTTTTCTTTGACGGTTACTGAGGTAAGTATGTAGTCTACATTTCGAAGACATATGACTGATGTTTCATCAAACGGGATTAGATGCTGATGACTATTTACGCCTATTGCTCATTTATGTAGGTGGAAGAATCCAGAAAAGGAGAATTAGTGGAACCAATTATGTTCAATTTCTGCCAAGATTCAAATGACTGGGGAGAACTTCAAGCTGCAATTAGGGTTTCTGTGGAATTATTCCAGCCCGGAATATTTCTTGGGACGGTCACCTATAACAATACTGTGATACACAATGGTACCTTTGAAATAGTCTGTCTTACTCCGGAAGAAAATGAAGGATTTAGAGCCGCGCTGGCGGATAATCCCGGAGCGAAGTATCATGAAGCTACGCTTGTGAATATTGGCCTGGGAATTACTGAGTCGCCACAAAAACAAAAGCCGAAGAAAGTGTTTGTCTACTGCGCTCCGAACGTCTTGTCAATCAAGGAGTATTACTTGGGGTTCATTCCTAATGCTATTGTTAGCTATCGTGTGATTCCAGCTACAAGGGTAAGTTGCAAGCAGCGTGATTATAGTTCAAAAATCAACTTGGCTGATCTTCGTGTTACCTCTTTTTGCAGATTCAGTTCATTAAGACGCTTCCAAACACCGAAATGTGTGTATTAACCATTTGTGACCGAATTCAAGCCAGGGTTACCCTGCAGATGGATTTCGCAACTGCGAGAGTAGTAATTGCCATGTTTTTATTCTTCCTGCAGCAACGCTTAGGTAATTATCAGTTTACACCCTACAGTTTCGAATAGTTCATTAAATTGAATTAAAACTTTTGATTTTTTTCAGGCGGTTCAGAAAGTTTTGAAAACAAGCTCAAATTCTTCCATGAGGAATTGAAAAAAGTCATGCCAGAAAAGGCGAGATCGAGTCCAGTGGGCATCAACATAAGCCGGACAGCTGTGCTAGAATCGGTATGTTTATTTTGCGTTTGTCCTCATTTTGTGCTTGACCTTCCGAGTCGGGATTTTTGGCTTTAATATCGCCATTGATGAGTTGGATTTGAACACCAAAAGAGTTTAATCGGAAGGTCAAGCTCAATATGAGGGCGAAACGCCGTCATTTTTCCAAAACATTTTTCATACAAAAGGTATATTTCTATTTACAATTTCAGACAATGACGGAAACGAGGCCTCTGAACGGTCGCGACTGGTGTCGAAAGTTCAAAATCAAGTTTATTGGCGAAGAAGGTTCAGACGACGGAGGTCTTCGTAGAGAATGGCTGGATCTATTATGCCGTCAAATGTTTGACAATTCTCCCGATGGAATGTTCTGCTCAATGGGAAACTCCAGACTTGTGCTTCCAAATCCTACTAGGAATACCGCGTATTACAGCCTCAAGCATTACGAGCTTGCAGGTCGAGTAGTCGGCAAATGCATGTTTGAAACTGCAGTTGGTGGTCACTTCAAGCAGATGGTAAACGCTAGGTTTGGACGCTCATTTTTGGCTCAGATCATTGGATTTCCTCCTCACTACAAGGTTTGGCGAACTTTCATGTCCGTATAACTGTTCTACGGTTACAGTTTGTATCTAACAAAGACTCACTAAATTCATTGCAGTTTTTCGAACAAGATGATCCAGAATTTTACGAATCCAAGATCAAGTATATCCAGGACTCTGATGACGTCGAAAGCTTGGATCTGACCTTCTCAGAAGAAGTCTACAACCGCCATAAGCTTGAAAAAGTTGTCGATTTGATCCCAAATGGTGCTAAAGTCAAAGTGACTGCTGAAAACAAGTTGGAGTACCTGCAGGCCCTAGCTCAACACCGACTATGCAATCAAGTGCGAAAGGAAATCGAGGCTTTCATTAGAGGCATACACGAAATCGTTCCGTTCGGCCTCTTGACCAACTTTGACGAAAATGAATTAGAGGTGAGCAGAAAAATTTCTTTTCAGAAAGAGTTTCTTCGTTAAAGTGTTTCTAGACAAGATTCGATGTAAACCACGATCATTTATTGCAGCTTTTGATGTGCGGCCAGAGTCTTGTATCCGTCGATGACCTGAAGAACTTCCACGTCGTGACCCCCAACAACGAAGAGCCGCATATGACCAAAGTAATTTCTTGGTTCTGGAGCGCTGTTGGAAACATGACGGATTCCGAGAGGGCACGTCTTTTACAATTCACTACCGGAAGCTCACTTCTACCACACGGTGGGTTCCAAAACTTGGAGCCGAAATTCCGAATCACTGTTTATGGAACGCAAGGAAAGTTGCCTGTTGCTCATACTTGTTTCAATGAGATTTGTCTTTCGAACCATAACAGCTTTGAAGAGTTTCAGCAATCCCTCAGAACCGCTATTTTAGAGGGCAACGAAGGGTTTAGTTTCAACTGAAGACATTATGGATAATCTAGATTCGTCAAAATTTTGACTGATTACATTCTGAATGCAATATTATGCTCTATAAGAAAAGAAAAGACTTAATTTACGCCTTAAGATTACAATGTACAAAAGGTTTCAACTTGTTACACCTTTGCTAAATTCTGTGATTTCCCTTTACATGTTCCCCTTGAATTCTGTGTGATCATTTGTACTAGTACTTAACCTGACCTTCAATTTCGTACAAGATAGCTTACTAATATTGTTTGAATCGAAAAATAAGCATCGTTAATCTGTTTTTTATTGTAAATTCGAGGTCTCGAATTTTGGAAGATAAAATTGCCCAACGCTCAATGGTTTTCTTCTTCTCACCTTCGGAGGTTTTACTCAATGGCTTTTCTCTTGTTGCACTGGAGTTGCGGGAACAAAAAAGTTTGTTTACTTGTCCTTGAAAACTCCTGGAAGTAATCAATTCTTTCAAGGTAAATTCATATGTCATAGATTAAGCTTTTCATTATTTATTGTCTTGTCTTGCGAATTCGTACTACTCAAATTAGCGCTATGTTCCTGAAACTAGTTTTGTTATTTCTCGTGCCGATTATAGCCGCTGTTTGCATTCAAAATCTGTACGACTTCACCTTGTGTTGGCCGCAAGAACTTGAGAAAATCAACAATCAAAATCTACTTAACGTAATAAACCTCTGTTATCCTTAATGGGAATTAAATTGAAGCCTTGAAGCTGAATTCAAGCAATGTCAAACTAAAAACTATATTCAATCTTTATCTACAGGCACATTCGAAAATGACTGAAACTAAACTGACAGCCTTTGTGGTCGGAGCAACTGGTGCCGTTGGAAAAGCCCTAGTCAAAGAACTAGCGAAATCAGAAGGGTACGAACGAGTAACATTGATCCTTCGTCGAAAACTAGACCTGCCAATGAGTCCCAACGATGAAGGCGACTACGCCAAGTTCGAACAGAAAATTGTTGACTTTGAAAAGTTGAAAGAAGAACATGCATCGGCATTTACAGGATACGACGTCGGCTTCTGTGCCCTTGGAACGACCAGAGCGAAATCTGGAGCCGACGGCTTCGTCAGAGTTGACCATGATTACGTCGTTAACTCGATGCAATTGGCTAAAGACGGTGGTGTCAAGCACGTGAATCTGGTGTCTTCAGGATCATCGAACAAGGACAGCAACTTCCTCTACCTCCAGGTCAAGGGTCAAGTTGAAGCTGAAGTTGAGGCAATGAAGTTTGACAGGTTGACCATTTGGAAACCTGGGATGCTATTGGTGAAGAGGGAAGAAACTCGTATCATGGAGAGTGTTCTGCAAGGAATGTTCAAAGTATTTGATTTCTGTAGGTATGCTAGCGTAGATGTACCATTGTTTGCTAAAGTCATGGCCAATTATGGATTGCAATCTGCTCCGTCTGGTACTAAGGTCATAATGAACAAGGAAATTTATGAGTTGGCCAAGGAAATGGCTCCAAAATAGAATGCATTAACATTGGTCACAAATTACAAATAAATCCACGTTGTCAACAGTTGCTAATTCTAATGTATAATGCATACATGAACTTTGAGAATATCATCAGAAGAGTGTCGATACAATGTAAGGCAGCAACCTGACGTAGTAAAAACCAGCACTATAACACATGCACGAACTAATGATCATATTGATCGGATCTCAATGAAGATCTAGGAACCGTCTTGTAAGTGACGCGCTTTACAATGACTTTTCCGGGAGTTTTGCTGGGCAGCCGAGTGGTTTTTGTAATTCTCCCATCTTTTGAGTTCAGGAGGTCTCGGGCGTCGGATAGTCTCTGTAAAACAAAATATGGCAGGGTAAGGAGTAGATACAGAATCCACACAGAAAGGTTTCCGAAATCCAGTTGAACTTACAGCGTGTTTGGTACTTGTGACTTCAGGTTGAAGGCTGGTGGGTTCCGAGAGTCTGCGAGCTGGCTCGTCCATTCGCGCTCCAAGTCCTGTAAGCAGATACATGAAGATCATAGATAGTGATTCAATGCCACACCATTGATGCGCGCGTGTGGAATAAATCATCGAGTGGAGTATAAATCTTATGTAACAAGCGTTTAATTGCGTTAAGTACTGAGTTAGAGGAGAGTAGATGGCATCATAATGATGTATCACAATTTTATGTTCCATATAATTATACAGCACCTAATCATAACCTTGTTTTGTTAGTTTTAAACAATCCGTATAGGTGTTGACTATTGTCATTGTCTTCAAATAACCTTAAATTTGACTGTTAAAACCTAGTCCTACATAACCGGGTTTTGAGGCAACTGCCTGAATGGGAACTTTTCGACCTTGCTTGTTCTTTCCCAAACCTTGACCTGGAGACCAGCCCATTTTCCGGATCATTTCTTCAGCCTTAATACTAATATCCATTGGTTTGTCTTCAACTGGGCGCTCAATTCTAATAATTTCGTCGCCGTTGATGTCCGTCTCAGACTGATTCTGCTCCTTAACAAAATTTGTATCATAAGCGAAGTGCTCGCGTGATGGCCGGTAGTTGTCTGGTATTCTATCTCTGTAAATTCTTTCAGGCTCTTCCTGACAGTAGTTGGAGTGACTGAAGAAGTCATCGTTTCCATCAATTACCGGTTCACTCTCCCACGTCGAAGATGCCGCAAATGCCTGGACTGCACTATCGTAGCTGTTGCTGGAAGCTGACTTGAATTTGTCGTTAGGAACTACATAGGCCAGTTTCATATCGTATTCTGTCTTCGGCTTCGGCTTGATCATCTTGTCATTGATGCATCCAACAACAATCTTTCCCCGGTCACGAGATTTGTGAACTAGGGAGAGAATATTGTCAATGCTGAGGTCTTTCGGAGTAAATACAACTGTTGATTCCGAGTTCTTCCCTGGTTTCGCAGGTGAAGAATAGTTTTTCTTCGCAGTTTCCGTAACGTCCACATCAGCATCACGCTCAGGACTAGTAGAGGCTATGCTACTCTCCGGAGAAGCATTAATCTCCAGCACCGACTCATCCACTGGTTGACGTTCAGGTCGCGGTTTCAGATTGATTCGAATAGGTTTAGATGATGAGTTTCCCAACTTGTTGGATTTAATTTCAAATCGTTGGAATTTCTTCCCACCGAAAATAGTTGGCTCCTTGGCCTTTTCTGTTCTCACAGTGGGTAAGGGACTAGCAGACTTCTTCCGGGTTTCAGACTCGGCTCTCTTCTTCGGAGAAGACGATTTATGCTTCGAAACACCGGCCCAGCTTTCGGTTTCCGTTGACTGTCTCCTATGATCGATTTGAGGTTCTCTGAAAGCAGTACTTCTTTGCACTTTGGTGACCTCACCTCTACGATGACGCTCAGTACTTAGTCTCCTCAGTGTTTTTTTCGGACTTCGGCTTCGACTTCGAGATTTAACGTTCAGAGACTCTCCACTTTCACTGTTGCGTTTCGCCTTCTTCTGCTTCTTACTTGCACTTGCTTTCTGAACATCGCGGGACTCTTCTTGCAGGGATCCATCTGGACCGCGTTTACGTTTCTTTACAGGACTCGTACTTCTATTCAGACTTTTGCTGTCACTTCGACTGATGGATTTCGTATCACAGCTCTTGCTTTTCACAGGGATGTCTCTCCCTTGATGATGTTTAGAAGTTGCAGCGAAACTCGCCTTCTTGGGGCTTCTGCTACGGCTGCCGCGTTCACCGTGGGAAGTTGAGGAGTAAGCTGGTCTCGGCGAAATAACGTCAAACTGTTCAGATGACGAGCCTTCCTTCTTACTGGAGCTACCACCTGACACTAGTTTGACAACAGATGAAACAATAGGCCGGGGAGATTCAGGCATTCCATTCCGTCTACATTCTGGATATTTCGCACGAGTAGAACCCTCCGGTTCTTTTTTCTGTTTCATTATCTGGAAATGTTCATCCTTTCGATCAGAGAACTTGAGATCAAGCAATGATGACAAATCGGCACTTGTAGGTGGGATCCCTGACGTCTTCTTAGCGACCACAGATCTCACAAATTTTCGTTTGTCGACTTCGGAAACTTCTTGAGTTTCAGTATTCTTCTGCTTGGGTTCGCGAAGAGGGTTCGAAGAAAAAGTACTGACAACGGGCATTTCATCCAAACTTCTTCTTTGAACAATGACCGTGCGAGTGTGAGATGAGGAACCTAGGATAATCGCTGTATTTTAAAGTCCTGAGCAGCTCCATCACGATTGCATTATCTTACAAGTATGTTAGCTATGCATGAAATATACAGTACTGAGCAGAACAACGCGCAAAACTGAACAAGCACAGGGACTTACTGGAAACTGTACTGCTGACGTGAGAAACTGAAGACAATCTAGAGGGGGGGGCAACACTGGAAGCCACGGAAATCTTGGAGGGGATAGTCTTCAATGTTTTTTCAGCATAAACTATAAAATTAAACAACATTAGCACCTTGAGCATGTTTATCAACGTAGAAAGTACGATAATTACCTCGGGGATCCACCCGTGTCACTTTCGCAGTAGCCGCTTGTGGTAACAAAGACGAAGAAGATTGTACACTCTCAGTCGAACTCTTGCCACCAAGCCTCGAAAAGATGGAGCTCTAGAAATCAAACATCAAAACTAAGCAAATTAGAGGGACCATTCATGTACAGTTCAAATTAAATCCAAAATTCTATACCTTCTTAGTTTCTGACGTTACTGCAATTTCAGCTTTAGTTGCCTGAGATGTGCTCGTAACAACACTATCTCCAAGTCTCGAAAATACAGTCCTTTTGAATCCAGCGCTTGCTGTCGCCACAGTCACAGTCTCTTTCGGTCCGACTAAGAACAAAGGTCATCTCAGTCCATAAATACACATTAGAATCGATAGTTAGATGGTATTTTTTTCAACTTACGTCTACTTTGCAGAGCCTTTTGAGTGCGTGGAATAGAACCTTCAGGCATTTTGATCTTATACTTGCCCTCGTGCTCTGGCAACACTCTAATTTTCTTCTGAACAGGAACTTCTTCCTTCAAAGGTTGCTCAGCGAAACTCCTTTTGTTCAAAATCACAATCTTGTTCCCGGCAACTTCCTTAGGAACCGCAACTGCAGCAACGTTAGATACAGTTTTTCGAAGCCCGATTCGGATCACTTCTTGCTGCAATCCCAAGGCTGGTGCTAGAGCAAAATACGTGAATCATGAATTCTAAAAATTCCATGCTATAAAGAATCCTTCATGTTGCAACATTAACTTACAATCAGCTTTTTGAACTTGTTGTGCCCTCTGAGAAACTGCAACGACGTTAGATTGTACAGGACGTACTACACTCTTCTTAACGCTCGCCACATCAGGTGTTGTGGATGACGTAACCGGTCGATGAATTTCAACGGCTTCTTCTTTATTCTGCGCAGGATCAAGCAAAAACATGGTAAAAGCACGCAAGATTTAGACCCCACACACACAATATCCCTCATTCACAAATTTTGCCGCTTCTCACCTGTTCATTAACTTTCTTCGCGTGTTTCAAAATCGCCAAAATATCTCCGATAGCAGTAATATTCATCTCCTTCAGCAGATCCTTATCCAGGTCCATCATCATGTCCGCTTTAATCCTATTCTCCTCAAAGATGGAAGCGTACTTTTTATCGATCCCGGACTGGATGCCGGCGTCCCGAAAGAACTTCAACCAGAATGCTGGAAATAATAACAAACCACAATTAAAATCGTCCTTCCCAATTCTCATTACAATCTGTGAACAATCAAGAACTAAAACTTGTCAACTTACTCGTTGAACTCGTCATTTTTTCTGCTGTTATACTGGGATCTTCACTTTCTCCAATTTTCAAGCTCTAGCAGCTGTAATACTTACACACCTTTACAAATCTTTCCAAAACTTCTTTAGCGTTTGCTCAAGCCTTCAGAACGTCAAAACTTTATCTCTTTGCCACCTAAACTATTTCTTTTTCAAGTTAAAGTGTTTCACTTGCCACCAATTTTTAGATATCAGCTGATTCATGACCAGATCTGAAACCAAGCTGACAAATCTTTGTCCAATATCCAATTAACTTCAGTCTTCGATCAATCTTCAAAGCAGCTGAGCTGAAACTAATACCCTGTCAAAAACTGCACTATAAACCAAACCAGGTACAGACAAACTAAACAGACTTAAAACTGATGTGGTAAACGAACTTTGAACTTCAACTTTAAATTAAAGTTTCAAACTTTAATTCTCGGCCGAGCCGAAAAGGTGTCACTTTGTTTACTTCCTGCGTGGTGGCTAGCTGGCCTATGTTTAACATTGCAAAGCGGATTCCGAAGAATTAGATGAGCTTTGCCCGTACATTCCTTCGTGCATGCTCCACAATCCAGCCCAACAATTTCAAGTGCGGGAAAACCCAACGCGTCAACTACGGCCACATCTCTTGTCTTGTCAGGGAAAAATGCTCTGAGCCAGCAACAGCGATCACATTCACCAACAGACAGCTTCAGCCCAATGGCTTTTGCTATTGCCAACAGAATTTTCGGCCGTGCCGGGTGTACGCATACATAAACATTGGATATTTTTCGGTTATTTCGGTGTGATCCATTCAGAACAAGACGGAAATCTCGGGGAAACATCAGCACGGAGTGGAAAGAGGGGAGCCGGAATCCGGGTAATACACATTCGGTGCCAGAATCGCAGTTCTGAAAGAGATAGTACGAGCTACGGGTTTGGCAGCCAACATTGGGACATACATGTTGGAAGGCAACTACTCGTGTTTACAAAAGACTGTAGCTGCTGGTCCAAGTTAAATTTAAGTTTTTCGGTAGCTCTCATCTCTTCGGGGTTACCCGAATAAGTTACAAGAGTTCCACCAACAAGATTTACATGCTAGAAAACTGGTAGTAAATTTCAGTAGTAGGGATCGTTAGAAGCACGGTTGGAAGACCATTTTCAAAGCGAGCCGAATGCGGGATCGGATCAGATAGAGGGAGTGCAAAACTGTGCCAAATACTTTTCAAAGACCCGCAAGACAGTGTGTATTGGATCGAG
Organism: Sphaeridia pumilis; assembly: GCA_034698345.1. Classification (NCBI taxonomy): domain Eukaryota; kingdom Metazoa; phylum Arthropoda; class Collembola; order Symphypleona; family Sminthurididae; genus Sphaeridia; species Sphaeridia pumilis. The sequence goes on along the minus strand of JAQGBJ010000978.1, from coordinate 1,060 downwards.
CGAGCGAGCGGCCGGGTATCGTAGAAGTGAGAACGAGTTCTGAGGTAGTAGATTTGATTGTCAGATTGGGTTTAGATTTTGATGGGTAATGTAGAAAATCTAGAGTTGTATTCCAGAGACTAATTGTTGCTTTGCTTATTATCCTGCAGTGGCCATTGGACCTCGGACGACCTGACGACGTTGGAAAACGGTGTATTGTTGCAGTGCAAGTTTGAAAATCCGGGATTGTTGAAAGTGTTTGTGAAAGTTGAAATCAACAAGAGCAACGACGACCATGATGGCAGCACCGCAGTACAATATGGGTGACCCTTACGACGAAAACCAGTACATGGAACAGGAAGAAGAATGGGAACGCGAAGGTCTTCTGGATCCCGCTTGGGAAAAGCAGCAAAAGAAGGCAAGTTAAAGTTGGCACGCGGCCTTTTTTATCTCAACTTTGATGAGATATATAGCATTATCTCCTTTTAACTTGATGGTGTAGTTTGTTCAAACAGCGTATATCTGAAGCAAAGAAGCCTTGAAAATGTATCAGAAAATTTGGGAGTTTAAAGCAAAAAAGAAAGTGACCTTGAAATAGTATCGGAAAACTGGATGCAATATTCGCCACACAATTTCGGCGATGCGATTTACGTGGTTGAGGAAATGGCTTAATGCAATTCAAGCACAGATTGTGGTCTGGTTGATGTTGATGGGTCTAATTTGGTCGGTTTCAGTTGCAGTCGGTGGTAATGGTGGCCGCGTAAGTGAATGACGATAAGGATTATTGCATGTTTGTATGAATAGATGAAGGCATTTACGTGGTTGTAAACTTGATTGTGTTTGACTTGTAGGTTTTGCTTTAGTCAGATGGCATAGTTGGAACAAGTTGAAGCTCAGTCAGATATATGCAATGTGTGCAGACATCGTCAGGAATCTCGACTCAGCATGTTTGTATAGGACTCCAAAGTATTCTTCTTCTCCTTTTGATGGTTATGCGGGCATTCATCCGGCCAAATTGGCTACATGTTGCATACATTATGGCTTTGCCAAAAATACAGAAGCATGCATGTGTCGGAATGTG